>JNHY02000091.1:0-54398 GCA_001691755.2 Amanita polypyramis BW_CC | reverse complement strand
TTGCGATCTGACTCTTGGTAGCTATTTCCTTAGCCAGAGCCACAGCTTCCTTCACAACTTGGCCCTCTCCTTCCACGACTCTACTGACTATGCCCCATTTATTCGCGTCTTGCGCAGAGAACAATTTCCCAGTGAGTACTAGTTCCATTGTGCGTGACTTGCCAATTACTCGTGCCAGACGTTGAGTGCCGCCTGCGCCTGGAAGAGCACCAAGGTTGATTTCCGGCTGACCAAACTTCGCGGTGGACGAGGCAAGGATAATGTCACACATCAATGCGAGTTCACAACCACCTCCCAGCTAACAATGAACTTTAGATGCCGAAGCTGGCTAGAGCCCTAGGGCCCAGGTCACTCACAGCAAAACCGTTAACTGCAGCAATTATTGGCTTGCGAATGCGATTTATTTGAGCCCATTCCAAAAGGAAGTTATCTCTGTAGGCCTCTACAACTAATCCACTTGTAAGTCACAGTCTTTTCAACGTCGTGTTCACGTACATTCTTTGTCCTTCATCTCCTTGACGTCGGCACCCGCTTCCGGAGGCTTAGGTTACTTTGACTCATTAGTAGAAGAGGTCTGCGCACCTACAAAGGCCTTGCCAGCCCCCGTCAACACGATAGCTCCCACTGACCTGTCCTTGTCAGCATCTGACAAGGCTTGGTTCAGCTCCTGTATGACAGGACTGCTCAGCGCATTCAGAACCTTCGGCCTATTGAAGGTGATGAGAACGACGCYGGGATCGGGTCGCGATACTAGTATGAATTTGTACTGGGAAGTGGACATGRGGGATGAGCAGGTAGACACGCGAAGACGAGCAGGGGTAGAAATACACAATGTGCCAACAGCCGGTAACCTTTTACCCGACCATCAACTCAAAATCATCCTTTTCACGGCGGTCCTATGATTAGTCGTTTGAAAGAGATGGCAACATCAATTAGCTAACGAACGGTTTTTCCTACCATTATTTCAACTCCTCAATTCTTGTTTCAATCGATCGGATTTTTTTGGTCCTACTTAACAGTTGAGTCGGGCTCACCCCATCTTTTCCTTACCCTCTCAAAGTTTATGTTATCTAAAATCGCGCCTGGGGCGTAACATACATTTCGGAAAAAAGAAATAACAACGAATGGCCCTGTTGTCGGCCCGTATTGTTAATCCTTCAATTGATCGGCTACATCCGGACCGGGATAACTGCTGCTGTATCCCTGACAACGTTGGCCGTGGCGCAATCACGTGTCGAGGTCCAAACACGTGACATACCTTTCGTCTTCTACCAAACCCTATTGACTAGGGCATGGCCTCCGGAGTTAGACGAGCCCGGTTGGCGAAAAAGGACACAGATTCTTCGTCGCGTCAGAGGGAAGCAAAGAGTAAAAGCACATCAAGAAATGCCTTCTCAAAGCTTCAGCCAAGTTGCGAAATCATAGAGATTTCCTCAGATGAAGAAGACGACACGGCCAATTTTAACCAATCCACCTTAGTTGTCGATCTGCATAAGCGGATTGCGCAACTTAAAGACGTACGGGTGATACTTAGCCGCTCCCAACCTTGTTTCACTCCCCTCGTGTATGCAGGAAAACTCAAATCTCCAACACGACTTAGAACAAGGGCGTACCTCACTTAAAGGCAAGGTTTTACTGGTATTAGTCAAAAATCACATTAAAGTAGTGGCCTGGAAGCTGATAACAGATTTAGGATGCTGGCGAAATAGAAGATAACACAAATTGCGGGGTATGCGCCTTAAGAATGTGGTCACCGTGTCTGTGAGACAGCACGTTTTATAGATATAACATTCTAACTATGACGGTGATTCCCCAGTTTGCCGGATTGTGGACATACTTTCTGCCAATCATGTCTGCAGGACTGGTTTTCCACCACTCTTTTCAAATTTATGGCAGACCATCCGGAGTATGATCAAAATCAGCTGGATTTGATGACCCAACTACAGGCTTCACTTGTGGATCAACTCAATACACCGGGGCCCCAGTATTCGTGCCCTGCGTGTAGAAAGACTGTGCATACCAAGCCGGTAGAAGTATATGCGCTCAAAGCGCTTGTTCGCATTGTTGCGTCTGCAACGGGCGAGAAAAGCCCTCGAAAGGATTCAAGTTTTCGAAATGGCAAGAAAGGAAACAGCACTTTTACGGGTGTGTGGGACCGCTTTTTTCCAACGCAAAAGAGCATGAATTAATGGCATCCCATACTGTCCTTCATGCTTTAAATAAGAAACTATTGTAATGCTACTCTACGATAATATATACAATACACGCCTAGATAGACAACAGAAATGAAGCGGGTCACCGTCTCTTCCCTTTCCCTTTGCTTCCAGCCTTATGCTTCCCCTTCTTCATTACAGAGGTGACCATGGCGTGCATGGATCCCTCCGCCGCTTCCATTTCATCGTCACTCAGTGAACCAATCTTTCGCTTCGAAGCTGACAACATCTTGGAGGATATCGTGGTGTTGCTTTCCAGATCTGCCAGTTCACTAGAGACAGAAGTATGAGAGGCATGACTAGGACTACGGCAGGACGTTGTCATTAACTGATTCTGTGAGGGGAATTACGAGACGAACGATGACAACAAAACACTTCGCATCACCTTATTTGCATGTCCACTGGTAACGATTTCATTACCTGCACTGGATTCGTGCTCTGCCACTTGTTTACTGACTGCCAACAAAGAAGGATCTTCGTTAATTTTAACGCGGGCCTCTTGCCAATCTCTCTTGAATAAATTGTTGACGGAAAGTCCATCTTCAAACGCTCTGACATGACTTTCCATCTTTCCATCGAGCTCTTCGGTCGTGGTTGGGATACAATCTCCTGTCACCTTCGCGCCGAATAACTCTAATGATATAGATCCTGCGTTCTTGAAGGCGTGTTTTAGATTCCCTATTTCCTCGCTGTTTCGTCTTTCCTTCGCATCCGGCACCACAGGTTCCCCCAAGTATTCCATCCACTCCCACGGACAATTAATCACAGGATTTCCAAGTATGGCGCCATTACCATCCTTTCGATCAGACATAACAAGTTCAGAAACAAGGGCGTTTGGTGAAACTTGCGCTGAAAGGGCTAGAATCTGTTTACGGTGTTCCGGGGCTATGTTGGTCGGGATATCGGGGGTCACAAATTCAGGATAATTCCGGAAAGGGTCGAAGGCAGCTCTGGAGTCACAAGGTATTTCTTGAGAGGATAGTATGTCAGCGTGAGTTGATTTCTGTTCATGCGTGCACCAACCATCTAGCAGATAGTAGAGGGTATCAAGGAGTAATGGGTATATGGAAACTTCTACATCGGACCCTGCACTCATCTTCTGCAAAGTAATATCAGACCAAACTATCGCAAGTAAGTGGAAAGACGCACTAATGCAAAATGAAACAAGGACGAAGAGATTAAAATTCCATCATCTTTAGCCTTCACGCTCCAGGTTCCACGAAATCCGAGGGTAAATTGGAGCAACCGTAGCAAAATGACAATCGCTGGTATAATCGCATCACAATTATATTCGGACGAGATGGCTTGGCCAATGACGTCAAGCTTCTTGCGCACTGCACTGACTAGAAGTTCGTGAAGCGATGAGTCGAGGCCAGGTATTGATACCACCTCGTCTTCTGAAGGTCCCGCCATGTAAAGAATGGCCCGTAAAACCTCGTTGGCCCAGTAAAGATCGTTTATTAATCCATCCTCTGAGCCGGTGGGGTTCACGAGTATCTCCACGATACGTCTGAGCCCGCTGGATATCAGCTACGATATCAATAAGTTAGACACCTTTCGAAGAACCTGATGAAGTTTCACACCTTTCCTACAACCGCGTCGTCGGCGCCTCGCGTGATCTCGCCGATATAATAGGCTTCCTCATGAGTTATCCGACGATCAAACAGCTCTTGAGAAACTTTGTCAAGGCTGAGTGTTGCGTGCTCCTTGGTGGCTTCATGGCTGAGAGCCCGTCCTAGCTCCTTTAGAATCAGCTGTAAATGGATCGATGTTGCAGCCAGCTTCCAAGGACTAAAGAATTGATGGGCAGAAGGAAGCCATTGACCTGGTGTCGCGTCTACGTTTCCGAGTTAGCACGCGTATTCTTTCATTTTAATGGCTATATTACCTCCGTCTGTATTACTTAATACGTGCCTCAGTCCAGCAATGAGATTTTTGCCCAAGTCACCCTTTGATTCCGAAAAAATAAAAGAGTGCTCGAAGGCCTCACGTGTGCCATCAAGGTTACGGTAGGCGCCTCGCCGAAATGCTTCTTCTTGGCAAAGCTTCTGGCGGAGACCACCAATCTGTAACCGTATTTCTTGTGAAAGATGAGCATTGTTCTCCAATTGGATCAAAACGGGTATTTTTGTGATAAAAGTCAAAAAGAAAGGCTCCGAGTACACCGTTTGTTGACGGCTTTCAAGACATTGAGTACGGTTGATTTCCAATGGCAATAGGTCGTCGCTGTGGTTTTGATGCAGTAACAAGATCCCGCAAACCTTACTCGCAGCTTGGACGTACTTAACAATATAGCCTTCGGGATCTGGCTCCTCATCCTCCAGAGAAGCACCTTGTTGCCACGCTGGAAAGACGAGTCCTGACATTATCGTAGTAATGCGCAGGGCTCGGTAAGCAACAAGGTAGACGAGGATGATAGATAGGATGTCCCACATTTGCGGACTGAAATTCGGCATTTGACTTTGTCCTGGGCCGGTCAACCAATGCAAGACATCGCCATCGAGACCCGTAGCCAGGTGTTGATCAATATGCCATAAGAACGTTCCGTATGACAATGCATACTTATGTCTGGCTTCGACAGTCAATTCGCCATCGGCTATGTTCTGAAGGCTAGCTAGTGCGTTGTCCCACACCTTCCAGCCCCATTCTGGGGAAGTACGGTATTTAATCCACAAACTATTTGCTAGCCGTGATGGGAAATCAGGATCGGTTCCTTTTTCAAGGAGGAAGATTTCAGGCAAGACGTCAGGGACATATTCTGGGTGACTAGCAACGGGCTGAAGAGCCTGGAACCGGCATAAATTGGGTTCATTGCAAAATATACCAGTAACAGCTCACCAAGGTGAAATGAACGATGTCAGAATTGATACGGTCGTGCGACACAGGTGAGAGATAGCGACCACCGTCCAATTGAAGTAGATCAAATGGCAAACGTGACTGGTGCCCACGAGCTTTCAACGCTTGATCAGCAGCATCCAACTCCAGTACAAGGTTCCCCAGGCAGCCTATACATTGCCAGATATCCGCATATCGATATAGATGATCTACTATAGCCATCGCGACTTCAGTAGAAATGACATTTTTCAGGACAGAAATAATTAGCTTTTTGCAATTTTGAGTGACCGATGCAACTGAGTTGAGAATTAAGCAACTCACGTCCATCATGCAATCAAAACACTTTGCAAGGGCCATCATCTCAACAGATAATGAATATACTTGAAGAAAAGTGGAAGGATCCGAATCTGCTTGTTGACTACAAGAAATCTGTCATGCGCCAATGGTAGAATTAATCGTTCGAAGACTAACTCTGTCGCGTAGTTTTGCAATATGGGCAGTAGCCATTGCCTTAGAATTCGAACTTGCTCAAATCGCGGAGATGTTATAAATGTAGTGCAGCTGGATGCTAGAGTGGGGAGTGGGGGATCGCTGCATTTATTGTTCCCTTTAAAAAAGTCAGTATAAACCATGGAGGAACGGCTGTTACTAACCTCGAAAGAGGCCGGGTAGAATGATCCGAATTTCTTTACGTATCTGCCGCTCGTTCATCTCCTCTGGCACTTCACGAGCCCGTACTCCGTATAGCAGGGCTTTGCGTTGGCTGACCAACGATGGATCGGAGTCCAGTAACGGTATATAGCGTATGAAAATTCTGTGGCGCGATCCGTTCATCTAACGACACATTTAATTCTTGTCCTGATAATAGAGAGGAGGTCTTACCTCTGTCAATGATAGCCCCGACTCACCGCGAGCAATCAATCGCTGAATATAGGTTGCATAGCAGAACAAACCTCGTCCTATCAGATTTTCGTATAAAAGTGCAACGGCGTTCAGGTTTTCTTCCGCGTACGCTGCCCGGGAGAGATCCAACCAGTCAAACAATCGATCTTGCAAGAAATCATGAGGAGACATCAGATTCCTTCTATGGGCACGCTCGCTAAGCTTTGCCTGCCACATCCCAAGCAGGCTCACGGCAACAAACGGGCGGTGGTAGCCATATTGCAACGATGTAACACTCCAAGTAAAAAGTATATCGATCTTTCTTGCGAATGTTTCAACGTTATCGACATCGCAATCAAAGAAAGTGATTTCTTCGAGGTTTGTCTTATCAGAAATGGAATTCAAAAGCTAGATACTGTCATTTTCGTCATATTAGTACCAAACAATTTCACTTTACCTTCACATCGGAGACAGCGGAACCCAGCAGAGCGGGGACCTGGGCAGGTAAACCATGAAGCAACATTGCCTCGTTTCTGGCTTTAATCGTAGTCAGATGGTCAAGTAGCTCTGTTTGGATAGTCATTTTGCTTTGCTCGATATGTTGGTAACCAGGATGTCGTAAAACCTCCCCTGTCAGGGCGTCGCATATTAGCGTAGAGTATGAGTTCCACATTCGGGGGCTTATGAATCCATCGATAGTTGACAAGCACACTTGCTGTTAGTAATATATCTGTTAGCTCTATGCATCGGTGTCGGTGAACAGAACGAACTTGCACAAGTGTTCTTAAAAGGACGTCCGTGTTTATGAGGCAAGCCTGTGCCGGACCACTGGAGCGAATCTAGACCATTGGCTTAGTTTTGCAGACACGAAAAGATACCTGTGATACCTCGTATAGTCTATTTAGGCACGCATCGATAAAAGAGTGTGACAACGCTCGAGTCTCAACAATTTCTGCCAGGTACTCATCTGCAAGGCGAGCAATAAATCCTGTCTGGGCCAGGTTACATGCTGACATCTGTTGAACAAGCCATACGAGAAATGTGCGCTTATCAACCAATCCCTCTGCGTAAAAACTTCGCAGTAATTGCAAGCTATAGATTGAATCAATTAGTCTGTTCCAGTTGCATGAAAGTCTTACCAATAACTGAATCGTGAGATCCAACGTTCTCTCGTCTCGTTGTCCGTGAGAACACCCTTGAATGTTTGTTTTATGTTCAACCCTGCCCTCGGGGGACTTGGAAGGGCGATTTCAAGCAGCTGCTTTTTCATGTAACCTGACACGACATTTGCCCAGTCTATACTATATTGCGCGGGGTTATAAGTTGGTTTGTTGCGCAAACCAGCCTACCGAACTATCCTCGATGATGAAAGCATGCAGTAATTAAACCAACTCACGACTTCATTCGCTCCAAAAACACGTAGAAACCAAACAGCTCTTGGTATTGCAACGTTGTTTGTATGCAGCAGGTCTAGAAGATCGTGACCTTTTGCCCCGTGTGGCACGCTCTTCCCTAGTTTATGTAATGGTACATCTGGATTCGCCAGGTCTCGAAACCATGCTCGACGCCTTGCGTCGTTTAACGTCACCCTGGTTGGGAGGCGAAACGTCGATGAACTATAGAGTATTATTGATGATGTGGCATATTAAGATGCAGCAACTTACGGGATTATAGGTAATCTGTCAGCTCGACGCGCAAACAGCTCGTTCATTAGCTCTTCCAGCTTATAGAAAATTTCATCGGAGTGGAAGCCTTCAATGACTGCTTTTGCGCTGAAAGCTTCCGCCTTTTGCATGCGCATTTCGTGAATGATATTGGAACAGTCATTTCAATACTCACAGACACCCTAGATTCAGTAGCGAATCCATATTTGACCGCTCGAACAGAGAGTATATCTTCCTCCTGACCGGGGTGGGGAGGATAAAAACCAGTATAACCTTGATTACGTCGATGACCTGTCTTATGAAAATTACAGTAGGCTTACCAAGGTCCGCTGCTGCATGTATTCGCTTCAGCCATGCTTCAGGCTTTAATTGATAAACTGGTGGTGTCGACGAGCCATCTTGCTGCTCCTCGTGCATCAGGCAGTGTGCAGGGAGAGCGCCGCGGCTAAGGCCTTTCCAAATAAGGGAAATGTACCTCAATCGTCAATCCTTGGCTGCAAGCAGGACGTCTTACGCTTCTGCGAACGCACAGGCTGCGGCCACTGCAAAGCTATTTGAAAAGAAGAAAGAATACGATGCAGTTTCTGCTCTCGAAAAAGCCAGTTCACTATATCTGCAACGGATTGAGGGTTTGGCTGAGGATCTTGACGTGATGGCAGACGCTGGTCAAGGTGTCTCAAATATTACGCGTGCTACGTTATATTCTAACTAAGTGATATTTGAAGTGCAGGGCCAGGTCTTGGAACAGTGGCCAGGGATGTTTCAAATTCTCAGTCTATTCTGTGAGTCGTAGCTGTTGCAGTTAAAGTGATCTAATATTTTCGTCAGTGGGCGTTCGACCAACTGAAGATAATGCGGAAGGTGAACGCCTAGTTCGCATTCCCATCGAGGGACTGCAAGAAACGTCGTCTCAAACATGATACATGGTGCAATGCAAAGTTCGCTACATATTGCACGCTTATAATTCATCACGAACAAGTGTACCTCAGTTGTCACGTCCACCACCCCACTCCTCGTCCGGGGAGCCTCTTGTAACCTCTACAATACCTCTCTCATCCATGATAGCACCCATATCACTAGCGCTTACTTCAGCACCCTCCAATTCCTGAATCAATATCTCACTCAGGCCCAGAGGATCCTTTGGTATCCATATCCACGGTCGATCCACATATATTGAAGGATGGTCAAACACATGCTCATCTTCGTGATCATGTTCCGCTTGAGTCACATTGGGATCTCCTGGGAGCTGCGATTCCGTATATGACTGATGGAGTGGCAGGGTCATTTCTGTCAGTGTCATTGACTCCTCCGCATCGGGCATGTCACTATGCTGGTATGGTGCACGTCTGATCGTTCTCCTCATGCCATTAATGGTGTCATCCATAAATCTCGTCGTGGCTTTGAGACGTCTTCGGATATATTGGTCTACATAGACATCAGAAGAAAAAAAAACTCTGTCTGGAAAAAAACTGGGGCTTTCCATTAGTATCCTCCTCGGTAGGTCTTGTTTTGTCGTATTTTCCGGTCGACTTCGTCGTCAGGGATATCGGGATGTGTGTAATAATGCCTGTAAACAAACATTGGTAAATGATTCACGGCAAAATTCTCGAACGAGCACCTACGATCAAAGCTTTTAGTAAAGTATGCGTGAGTGAGGGCAGTCACAACAAAAAGAATTATCATTATAGCTCCGATTGCGACGGCGCTGACACCATATGTAGATGATTTCAGGAAAAAGAGACCAAGACAAATGTGTTCAATGTACAATCCAACGACTTGACGGAACGATTCAATTACAACTGTTAAGGATGATACGATTACTCACAAAGGTCGCTGATGGCCATGGGGAAATAGAGTCCTACAGTTTTTACCTCGTCGGGCTGGTCAAACACATACAGTAGCACTAAACACAGATGAGTTCACTGCTTCTGAATTTCTCTCTACCCCTTACAAAATATCCATGCAACGTAGTACAGAATGTAACCTGTGGGGTTAATAACATTGCAAGATCCGTAGAAACCACACAATTAGACGCACTTATCAAGGCAAGGAAAGGTTATCGTCGCTAGAAGTGATAATCGGGGTAGAATGATGCCAAAATCAGCCTTGCGCATTATTCAATATTCCCTGAATTTGACGATGGTTGTTAGCTCTTACCACTGGCATTAGGAAAGTGACCTATATGGGAGATTAGAACATCATCACTCGACCTTAGCAAAACATTACACCGTAAGTCTGCCTTGGAGTGCGACCTTGTAATAACTTACGTATATAGTAGACAATAACAGGGACGAGTTGTACTTCCTGCTCCGGCAAGGCCCTGCGTGACTGCATAATGTGAGAATCGTATTATCAACGGGTTTCTCTATTATCTGCGGATAAAATGAGATACGTGTCGCTTAGAGAGGCGACACTTCACATCGTGGATCGCTTAACGATGGAAGTCAGCTAAGTATTTAACGATGCTCTATCCTTACCTCTTGTTATCCCAGAGCTCAACGTGACAATCAAAAAACCGTGTCTTTAAATTCAGCTTGGATGATATTGTTGCATAGGAAGTTGTAAAGCACTCACATCAAGAGGAATATAAAGAAACGCCGGTAAACGCTTATAGAAATGAGAGAATACCGAGGTATGCATTCGTACCAGGCTAAATCCGACAGAGAACGGTTATGATCGCTGTCACTAAATACGTGTGCTACTCACCGCACAAAATGAACGGCAGCAACACAAACATTGATAGTCCGTGGCCCACTCAGCGCAGTACCCAACCTTTGCAAACCCAGTGCAACCAACTTAGGTCGACAGAAGTAAGCTTCAGTATTAGCGGGGTAGAGTCAAGTTGAACTTACTTAACTTTAAGGCAGAGATCGCTCAGGTTACTCAATGTACCAATAAAGCCGACGGGGAATGCCCATGCAATAATCGGGCCAGCCAGCGCAATTCAAGACGTGACATTTCTGGATGTCATCTCTAGAGCACCATCATCGAGGTTTTGCCATACGATATCTTTCGGATTGGCTTCCATCCACTTCTCGTGCATTCTTAATGGCTATCCTAGATCGTGTTCCGGGACAAACTCACTTCGTGATGGCTTACGCATTGTGCTAGCACATGAGCACCAACTTGGATGTTACATCGTATGAAAACGCTACCAAGGAACTTACCCTTTACGATTAGCTCCTGTTTTTCCTTGAATTTTGCATTAATCTTGCAATCTCCGCCTATCCACATGGATAAGGTTGTTATTTACACGTTATTGACAGTTGACTGACTTTGCACCAGTTTATTGTATTGACTTTTCCCCCGAGGAGTCCAAAAAGTCCTAGCTTGTGTTTGGGACGTTTCATCGGGGTCACAAGTTCGTCCAAAATCGCGCGGGATGCAGGGATCGGTCGTGGTGGCTCGGATTCGCCATTTTCTTCATCCCTCGCACTTTTGCGGTGAGCCTTGATTTGCGCCAAGCCATCCATGCTTCCGCTAAAAGAGTTGCACATACCTCTTCCAACTTCTCGCAAGCATCCGCTCTGGCTTGAAACAGTTCGTTCAATGTCCTGGTGTGTCGATACAACCAGACTTTATCCACTCCCCCAGGGACAAAAATTGCGAATGCATATAACTCCTCTTCGCTTGCTAAATCTTCGGGCACCGTGGTTATCAAAACCGTCCGCGCTTGCGGGAATTGGGCATTCAGAAGGAATTTATGACGGAGCTTGACAAATCGAAACATTTGGCGCCTTATAACGACGAGAACGATAACTGAAAGCCAAATATCATGTCATAAATGTAGTCATATGCACAACGAAACGCGAAAATACATGTCAAAATATAAACCATAACAATGTGTGCTACATATCTTGATTGATCCTGTTTCTCGTTAACGCTAATCGCTATATAAGTAAGGTGTTTCAATCTTTAATTCCTGATTGTCGACTTGGACCACGATATACGTTCTAAAAGACTCAACGAACTTTCCACGTTAACAATATCGGCGGGTATGATAACGTCAAAATCGTGAAGCAAAGAAAAATCCAGATGAGCATTTTGAGAAATTGGAGGAACATATAACTGTCAAGGTGTCTGCAACGTCCTAGTCATGGAACTTCAACAGACACATACGCGTCAAGTCCATTTTTTTGAATCTATTAAAAGCTATAGCTGATGGAGTGAACTGACACCACGTACAATATCCTCGGCAGGGGATCCAACTAGTTTTGGAAGCCACTGCCACAAACCAGACGATAATTCGGGCGCTCGTTTGCTAGATGGTACAGAACAATCAGTTGCGATAATGAAGTGTTCATCTCTCATACTCCGGTGGGGGTAGGTAAGTACGTGGAGAGTATATCCTCCAAAGTTTCTTCTTCAGAATTACGAATGTGCCTACTTCAAAGGCTGATAGAACGGCGTTTGCTATGAGAGCAGCGGTAAATGCCCTTGACGGATTGCTTTGTGCGACTGACGCCGAAGCAATTGTCGACATCAGGTTTCATACCCTAGTGACGGTGTAATTACAAGAAAAACCTTCATATTGACGGGACGGCTGCTAAAACCCACTCCACAGTGGTTCGACCATTCTAATTCGTGGGAATTTATCGTTAAAAGAGACGTGTGGCGCAGCAATCTCCCTACCAATATACCGCGATGAGTTTGTTGGCTGGGGTGGCAAGTACAGGATAGCATCTGAGACCAAGAGGGAGAACGGGTTGTCCATTATATAACAGGTAGTTACTATGTACACCATTTTACAACCGCGACAACAATCTGGGTTTCCGAAACGCCCGCCGAGATAGATCATGTCATGTCTTAGACGCATTACGCTTTTGCTCCTTCAGTTGAGCAATCCGCTGTTAAGCGGTTAACGATCCCCGTAAAAGCGGTTAACGATCCCCGTAATCAGTAAGATGCTACGAACAGAAACTTACCTGCCTCCGTTCTTCCTTTCGCCTTGCCAACTCAGCAGTTTTCTCCTCCTTCGTCAGACCTACTAAACTCGAAACGACAGGATTGGGGCCACCACTACCATGTTTTTCGATATCGTCCCATGAAGATTCTTTGTCCCAATCGATCTTATCGGGGCGAGGGGACGAGACAGGCGTTGGAACACGACTGGCAGGGGTAGAGACTGGAAACGTTTGTTTGCTTGTTGGTAGTGCTTTCTGCCGGGGCCCTGGACTTGCGAACCCTTGGTTTATAGACTGTATCATTCCTTCGCCGGACTGGGGTGTATTCAAGAATGAGACAGAAGTATTGAGTCTGCTCTGAGGTTCGATTGCAGTAGATGCCGTTTCAAATGTACCTTGTGCCAGAGTGAGTTATGAATCAGTTTCATGCGACATATCAAGACGACCCTTACCCCAGTCATCCTGGTCTGCATTGATGTCGATAAGATCATCATTACCCCATGGATTCCTCTTTAAATCATCAGCAGTTTCTGATTCAAATTGCCCCAAAATATTGAGGTTCGTTTGCTTATTGCCCAACTGCATTCCTTTGACCTTGTTGACTTGTGAAGTTTCTGGTACAGTTACAGTCGATGCATTAATCGTAGTTAAGCCACCGCTGGGAGAAGAGTCGTTTAATCTTTCTAAGATAGCTCCAGCATCTGGGTTGATAGTGCTCTGAAGGTCTGATGCTGCAAGCTTATGGATTTCTCAGCTGAAAATTTCCCAAAATTTTCTTCGTGAAGAATAACACTCACCCTTCTTCCTAGGGATGTTATTGCCCAACCAGCTAGTGCCCCTGCAGCCCCTGCGGCATTATTGACCAGACTAACCGTATCTGGTACATTGCCTATATCACCCGCATCCCTCGTATCCATTTCCGGCTGAATAGGTGAAGTGATCGGATATCAGCTAAAACTTTTCAAAAGATCACTGCCTACTATTTTTACTGCATGACTTTCCAGGCGTTTGATAAAGAGGTCAATCGTTTTAAACGCCTGATCCTGGACAAGTCTAGTTGATATGTTAATTTTATGCAATGACATGAGTCACAGATGACCAATACTTTTCCTTGTCAATCAGTGCTGGTGATATATTTGGGATGACTTTAAAGGCAATATCTTCAATTTCGAAGCAATCTATAGTTGCTATGAACGCCATGAGGCCAGCAACACGAGCATGGACGAAAGAATCTTTCAAGGCACGGACGAAAGCTGGGACAAGAACTTTGCGTTTAGTATTGTGGCCTAGTGTTGGCCCTAATCGACCTATTAAAATGCAGGTATTAGTCCGGATTGAAGCTTCCGGATCCGTTTGCATCTTTGCTAACAATCTCAAGAGGTCGTTATTGAGAATCCGATCATTCAACTAGGTTAACTTTAATAACATGGCGCTTGGGCGACGTTTCCGCAAACCTTTGGTGCAAATTGTATGATGGATTTTGTGGTTGCTTCTCGTATTATCGCCACTGTGTCAGAAAAACCAGTTTGCTATGAGTTTGGGTCGTGATTGGACATATACTGAGAAAACCCGACTATCTTACAAGATGTGGCCAGATCTGATCGCTGACGATCTTTTTATCGAGTTTTTCGATATATTCATTTAGATGATCCAGCAGCGCCATCCGTGTACCACGATCAGGACTGGAGAAGAGTTTAACGAGCGGTCCAACGATCGCATTAGAATATTCTTCCGGTGTCGCGTTCGTCCCTAATTGCAGAACCAGAGGTAATAGAGTTGCTGCCGAAGTCCCCCCGTACTCAAGTACTGACACGAGTGAAGGTAGGACGCGGTAGGACGCGAACTCCGGCGGGAACGAAGAAGCCGATTCCTTGAGTGTCCTGTATATAACTAAGAGTGGTGTAGTGAATATGGTCAATAAGGATAACTCGCCTGAGAAAATCATTCTTCTCTGTCTCACTACTTAGAGCAAAAGTGTCCAGGCTAAGACAGACTTTAACTAGCCGGTTGGACTTGAAAAAGCCAGATTCTGCCATTCCAATTTCAAGAAATTGCTTCGGCGTCAAACGGTTTTTGGGACTGGGGTTCAGAAGTCTTTTAAAAGAGTTGAAAACCGAAAGAGGTATGGATCCTCGCGATGCAGCTGAAGGGGGTGGGTGGGGAGGGCTTAACGTAGCCAAAGGAGGATGTGAGGGGTTAAAAACAGTGTGAAGTAGAATACCTAACGCATAACCGTCCACGGCTGCTGGATCGGAACTAAATAGAGTTAGAGAATTATTCGACAAGATATGGCATGAACAAGTACTCCTTAATCACTGTCCATCCCTGATTTTTCACTTCTGGGGGTGCATGTGCAGAAGCAACCGGAAAAACGCCGCCCATAGTCTGCCAGGAAGATATGATATGCTACATTGCCGTGCATAATGTTGAGCCTTACGTATAGCACAGCCGTATCATCTCTTGGAGTGCTGAGCAATTCACAACCGCCTAACTTCCACTCTCCGGATGGTGTGATGAAGATCGAATTGACACATACTCTACCATGCGTTGAGGCGCAGGTATCATTCAAGAACGCGAGGGCTACCTGAACCACTGGATTATGCAATGGTACTAAGTTAAGTGATCATGAAGCGGACCGAAATACGGTGTAGCCCCCAGAGTAGCCAATCTTCTCGTTCCGATGCCTCACGCGAATACCAGCTGGATAAAGTCGGTTGAAGGGGCTTGACACGCTCCGTCATGATATGTAGGGTTGAATCAGTCTCCACGGCATCAAGGAACTTGATGATGTCTGGATGACGCGTAGTGCGCAATTTCCGCAGAGCATTTTGAGCGAATTGCTTGAAGGATTTATTAGCCGATTCGCTAAAGTCGTACTCAAAGACTGAGACAGGTCTTGCATCGTCCTGGTAAGAATGTTAGATACCGTGGCATGAGGTACAGCAAAGAGACAGACATACGCGTTTAGTGGCATCATACAGGATGCACACGCCATCGAACGAAACGACCTTTTGGCCGAGGTTGAATGGAAGATTGAGGCCGGATTTCTGGACAAGAGTCGAAACAGCGGCTGACCCGAGGGTCCGCAGGTAGTCCATAGCTAAAGTGATTATTAGGTAATGAATGATCTGTGTAATATTATTATTTTATTATTATTAACCAGTGGACTGCTGCCTTCATGAACGAATTGAATGGCGGCTCATCCCATAGCCCACATCCCGCACCCAATGACGCCGATGTTTCTCTCGAGGGAATGGAGCGCGAGCTCCCCCTCGTACACGATGGACAGATTCCTCTTGGCGATCTGCTCTCCAGAGTCATGCAAGCAATATATGCAGAGCTCTCCGAGATGGCAGAAACGTATGTTCACCACTGTCTTGTTATTTCTCTTGTTTAACGTCAAGCAGTATGCCGAACATGTCCGACGCTGCACGAAAACGTACACTCGCCGAGTGGGTTGTCAAAACGAAAAAACAGGTGGTTAAACTCTACGCAGTGGCAAAGTGGGCCCGTGATGCAGATGCCGTTCAGAAATGCATGGTACCTTATCGAAGTCTTCATGTATAGTGCACTCTGCTAATTAGTCCTTCCAAGAACATTACTGCTTTCCTCTTAAATCAAAACCGACAATTCAATGATACGGTTGCAGTGCTCAACTACGCCAGAGAATCGCTTGACCCTGCAAGGTTCCTTCATCCTTTCATCCTCACTGAGCACTTTCAAACCCTCTCCCAGACTGCGCAATCACGATCTGTTGACGTCACTAGATGTTCTTACTTTTGGCTCGTATCGAAGGCTACCAACATGCATAAAAGTGAATCCACGACTTTAATTTCCGCCCTGGAATTTAACCTCCGTTGCAGAAATCCATTATTCCTCCCCCCCCTTTGAGTGATTCAGAGGTAAGCAAGACACTGGCGGATATGGAGGAAGTCATGCGTTACCGCCTCCGTATATCCGAGATTGTGCCTGTTGAGATGGCTCAGCATTGTATTGGTACGACCTGCCCTGTTTGTCTAGTAACTGACTTCTGAATTGAAGACAGATGACGGCCGAGTGTATTTCACTGTCCCAAAATTATTTGAGGCTTCCGTCTGCCTCCGCGGTGCTGAGAAACATGATGGCTGGTTTTTTGTCCACGTCGAATTTCTGATCAACATCGGAGGTGGCCTTACTAGCCTACAAGGTCCATTCGATGTCTGCTATGTCGAGCTACAGTTGACCCTGTTGTGGCAGAATTTCCTCGTACACCCACCGGTATATTAAAGCGACACATAACAGACGAGGCAGATAACCAGTTGGCGAAATTTGTGCAGTACTCAAGTGAAGATCAAGTTCCTGTTGTAGAATTACCAGCCAAGCCTCAGCTGCCGGATGGTGTCGCTGACGCGCCACTTGTTCGTCTTTATAACTTTATGCGTGCGGTATACTTGCTTCTTCCTGTGATAATTAATATATATGTTTGCACTATAGAGATGATGTCACTGTCCTATCAACTAGAGATTTTGTGGTATCAGGTAGGCTATTCCCTTTTGTACATTGCTCGGCTTCTGACAGCTATAGGGTGAAAGAATGCGATCCTTGGGATGGGCCGACTACCTATCAGTGCGTATGAGCCCTGATCGTAAAACGCTAATAGCGTCATACTGGACGTATGTTCTCTTGTCTCTTGTCTTAAGACACCTCGTAATTTGCACCATAGTCGGCCTCCTCCTTCTATCACAATCAGGGTGCGAAACAAACTCCCATTACAGGGAGGAACTTTGACAATCTGTATTGCGGAGGCGCGCGATTTAGTTCAGGGTGGCCCTCTTCGGTCGCCGAAGGCGAGAGTAATAGCTAAATTGGAGCGGGCATCTAAACTTGGCAATATGCGCCCTTCGGATGAAGTAGAGGGTCTTAAGTTTGACGTGCGGTGGGAACCTGCGCAAGGTGCCCTTGGTGTACAGCTCCCAACGGGATCTTTGACACTATCTCAAGGCACTCTTAAAGTGGTATGTATCCTACTCGTCGAGTTCGCCAAGCCGGAAACATAGTAAATACTACTCTAGGATCCTGATGACTTGAATTTTGAAACACTTCTACGACTTGTTATCGATCATCACGCGAAGGCAATACTGGCAACGTTCCAACAGCAGCTTCGGCGTGGAATTACGAACAGAGTTTTCTCAACTCCTGGTATTGCAGAACTAGTCGGCGATGGTATGAGAGGTATTTTAATTTTTAGTAAGGAACGGTTTGCTAACAGCAGCATAGCCTTGCGTGTCTGCTTGTGTGCAGACGAAGTCGTGCTCGTCACAATTGATGCGAGAACGGGGCGTCTTAACATGCGAGACACAGGAGACCTTGCCGCTACTGGTCGCAGTCAACGTTTCATGTCCATCACAGACAAGCTCAATGAAAATCCAGCCATGTTATTTGATGCTCTTGTCCATTTACGCTTACTAGTGAGTATCCCCCTGCCTAGATAGGGCTACATGATAATTTCTACGACAGACCATTGCCGACCTGGCCGAGCAGAAGGCGAAGTATTTGGGACTACAAAGCTTCCGAAAACGCAACTTCCCGCAAGAAGGTAGACTCCCTAGCCTTTCTCAGATTTCATTCTTATACAAAGCAGAATTACGGAAACTTGGCCCTGCGACCCGGGGGACTTTATTCGTTCAATTAACGAAATTTCCAAATCATTATTTAGTTCTCGTGATAACGGACGACAGATTCAGATATGCCTTAATTACTACTAAAGTGCTCACCGACTCGGTGTACGCCAGTATGGTCATGGAGGATATTGCATGGTTGGATCTCGACAGGATCAGAAGTGCAGGAAGACCTATAGAAGAAACAGACGATTCAACGGTCAAAGCCGGCATGAAACGAAAACGACACGAGAGTACTCACGGTACGGATGCTGGTGTTAGCGATTTGTAGGTGCAATATGCGCTATTTTCCAGCAATGGCTGACACCTTTAAGGTTCAACCTAGACATCCAGACACTACGGGAACTGTATATCTATTGCTGGTTTGTAACTATTCAGTCGCGGCTCTTAACCCCTACTTAAGCCATCACAGTGCAAGAGTAGCTTATATGAATGTCGAGCGACAATTCAAACTACGTGGAATCCCCTTCATACACGTAAATCCAATGGAAGCTGTCATTGTCACAAAAGAGTTGGCTCATATTCAATCATCACTGGCACGTTCCGTGCCTGCTTTGTGCGTGCAATCCGAGCACATCCTTTCAGGGGCCCCAGCAGCAGAGGCTGCCATGCCTAATATCAGAGTCATACCACTCAACTGGTGGTCAGAAGATAACGCTCAGGTATGTACATCAAAGATAATCAGAAACCACGCTTAGATCGGTGCTTGTGTGATAGGTTGTAACATGTGTCAAGCTTAAATATGTACAACAGCCAATGGGAAAAAATACGAACGCTAATGCCGTCATCCGACCGTCGAAAAGGATTATTTATGATACTACGGAGGCGGTTGTATCCTTCCTCTCAGAGAATGTCAATACTTGCGTAGATGAGTTCCTGGAAGAATGGGCTCGCGTCTCTAAGATGGTAGTCATTGCTCGGGAAGGTATGTCATCTATACAAGCCTTATTTATCCTTGCTTATTCGTCACAGTTGCGCAAATGTCCAAGGATAAGGACTGGCAGGGAGTACAGTTGCTGTCTTTTGATTTGCAAACAGTCGAGTTTGCATACACATCCGTAAGGATTTCCATCATTGCGATTACCAATGCACGACGCTTTGTCGCAGGATTATACAGTCTCAATAACCTGTGAGGATCAACTTTCTCCCATGGGAGGTAATTTTGCCTTGCGGTTCTCCCGACGACGGCCATGGCGGATACAAAGTAATCAAATCGAGTCCGACCAGAATCGATACAATCCTCATGACGAAGCAGAGCCTTTCCTGCGTCACATACTGCGTCAGGGCCACGGTCGACTAGCTCCTTCGCTACACCGTTTAGTGTCACTATTGCGGGACACGTTACCTATCGTTGTTGAGCTGGATAACATTCAGAATACTAGCGACCGGGAGGGTCATAACGTAGATACGTTCGCAAAAGCAGCTGGCTGGTATAGGATACTCTACGGTGATCTCAAGTACGTGACTGAAAAAGGATATGACGATGGCTGTTCTGACATGCCTTCCTTTAGACATGCTTTGGACTTTCGGTTGATGAGCAACCAGCAAGTGACCATTCTTGACGCATCACACTCCCTATTTGGTGCAAACCGGCAGGCAACTAAGTCAGAGGATGAAAGTTATAAGTTTTGTCTACAGCCTATACCACAGTTTCAAGAGATTGTCCAAAGCACGGTGAAGAAAGCTTCCGAGTCATTACCCAGCGGACACAGCCTTGGCCAGGTTGCCATTATTGGCGTAGGTGTCGTGTGCGGCACACGGGCTGTCTCGGTTCTGGGAAGGGGGATACATAACAGGGTTTTAGCCCGACTAAGAAGCCTTCCCTCAAAATGACTATATATCGTAGTTGCTTCATCTACCTACTATGTTGTATATTATACCCTAGTACGCTTAATCAGATATCTCGATAACATCTTCGGGTGGATTGAGCCTTTTGTCCCCCCTTTTACTAGAAGATATGGCGAGCTTGGACATCGTGCGAGTGATTTGGGCGGCATGCAGAGTGGACTGCCTTTGTACCACAACGTCGCGGGACTTCACGACCTGTAGAGGGTAAATGTCGCCAAGGGCCCCTCCCTGTTCCAACAACAGCGGCTCATCATCGGTGGACAATGATTCTTCAGAATCCGAAGCGTCATTCTGAATAAGTTTTTCCCCAAAGTGACGCACACGAGATGCAGGAGATGTTGCCTTTGCCTTTGACTTTCCCTTGGTAATCTCCACGACCTCGCTGCCTGTTTCGTCCGTCCCCCCACTTGTCTCACGGTTGGCCGAAGTCCATGTTAGTCGGTGTGACGAGCCCCGTATGATATCACCCCAAAGTGTATAGGATCCACAAGCTTTGCAATGGCCACCCCTAGGAATAATAATGCTGTTCCCGTTTTTGGGTCCACTATTAAGAAAATATTGGGAAAGGCAGGTCGTGTGCGAGACAGCGGTGCAAGATGATGCAGGACATAAAACGGCACCGGTCGGATCCTGTTAAATTCCGAAAACACCCTAAGAATGGAGAACGAACGAATATGAGGGAACATGAGAGCTTGCCGTAGCGTAATTGTCCAAGTACTGATGACATATGATACAACGGAGATGGGTTCCTGATGTTATCAAAGAGGCATGTTTTTCAAGGAGGGCCCGCGTGAATTGTGCTGCATTATGATTGTCAGGAACTCGGGGATTGGTTTTGGTTACTAGATCCGTATACCGTCCGTAATATCGATTGGGCCTTTTCTTCCTGATCCTATTAGACCCGATTTACCATCGACGCCCTCGAGTTCAACCTGACAGGTGAAGCCAAGAGGGAGGGGTAACAACGGAGCGCCTTTTCCAGCTTCTTCCCAGTGCCTGACGGCTTCGTTGGTGAAGAGTTTCACGCGTAGTGGCCACATATTGTATGGATGATTGCATATCATGGTCCGGACGGTTCTTAGCATGGAATTGACATATGAAATGTTTGATGGCATGTGACATACCGTATGCTCCACCCGAGCGACTTTAGCTTGCGACTGTTCGCGAATAGAGGCTTACCATCTTGGTCACGAAGATGCCGGGAAAGATAGGGATGTTGCCAGGCCCATTCGAACTGCAGGGCAGCCTGTGGTCGTGTGAGGGGATATGCCAAGAAGACGGAGCTGAGGAACGTGCCAATCTGGAAGGGAAGCCATGCACAATCATTTGCATGACCCATGGCCGTTTATGTTTCGTCTTCCAGGCACCTTGGCTAATTTCACCATTGTGTTGGCTAGAAGGGAAATTAAAAGATAAGCTTAGAATGGAAGGACTATATTGCTACCGAATGCGACGGGGCGGGTTCGGCGTACTACCTATGTATGTCCTGTAAAGTAAAGTCAGATACGAAAAAGACGGGCATTGTTGTTGTTGCAACGCACGCTTGCGACTTGGGTGACTGGACGGACTTGAGGAGGTAGCAGGCGTAAAACGGCGGAAATCCACGCAAAGATGATGATGACATAGTACAATCAAGCGTGTGACTAGTGAGTACAGGAATCGCTATTGATACGTCCAACTACAAGATATCCGTCCTTGGATCCATGAGCGCAGACACGATACAAATTAGTGATTACGCCCGACGATATGCGCATGCCGATGCACTCGTAGAACTTGAGGGCGGATGTGTTAGAGGCGGAGACATTAGCCTGGAGTAGAATAGAGGAAGGCGCGAAGGAGCAAAGTTTCTGTGTGATGGAAAGAACGAGACGGCGGGCAAGGCCGCGGTTCTGGAAAGCAGGGAGGACGCCGAGGGTGAGGATCTCTATGCGCGGGAGGTGAGGGGTATCATGAAAGAGGGCAGAGACGAAGGCGACAAGGTTGTGTGGGTTTGCGCGGGGGTGGGCGACGAGACAGAGGCGGGCGGGATGGATGAGGAGCTGGAGAAAGAAGGAGGAGGGATATGGGACGGGTAGAATGGAGGCCTATTAGGGGGGGCGTCAGGGGGTGGCTGGGGAGATCAGCAGGAAGGACACGCACATGGAGATGACGGAGACGCGGGACATCGGGGGTTGTGAGAGGCCTGACTACGAGGTCATCCATGGATGCACGGCGCGATGGCGGGACATGGTATAAGACGGCGGGAGATGATATAAGATGGCGGGAGGACGACGACGGGTAGGCGAGCAGGACGGAAGGCCGGGACAAGCGGAAGCCGCGTCTGTTCGGGGAGCCGCGGACGGCAGACGATGCGTCCGGGAAAGACCGGGCGGCAGACGCGATGCTGCATCTGCAGCGCGCTGCTATAAAACACCGCCTCTCGTTCCTCTCCTCCTTTCACCCGCTTGCCATGGTTCTTCCCCACCAGACCCCCTATGTCACCCCCCACATCCTCCACAAGAATTATGCCCAGGCATATGACAATGAGCAGTACAGCAAGCGTGCGTCTCCCTCCCCCTCCCCGCCTCGCCCCGCCCCGCCCCACTGACCGCTTCCAGTGATCGGTCGCGATCTCGAATATTTTTCCCAGGCCGGCTTCGACATGGACAGGATCCAGATCAAGCGCAATGCCCCCGTCGCTCTACTCTATGAGGATGCTATCCGCAACGAAGGTGCTATCATTTCCTCCACCGGCGCTCTCATCAACTTCTCTGGAAAGAAAACCGGAAGGAGCCCCAAGGACAAGCGCATTGTCTACGAAGAGACCAGCAAAGACGATATCTGGTGGGGCTCCGTGAATATCAAGATGGACGAGCGTAAGTCTGCCTCACACTAAAGATTGCGACCGATCCTTCACAGAACCACAGACACTTTTGAAATCAACCGCGAGCGTGCTATCGACTATTTGAACACCCGCGACAATGTCTATGTCTTTGATGGCTTTGCGGGAGTCAGTGTCCCCCGATGTTTCACCCACCCATCCTTAGCTGACCTACCGTATTAGTGGGATCCCAAATACAGAATCAAAGTTCGCGTCATTTGCGCCAGAGCTTATCATGCGCTCTTTATGGTGCGTCCCTTGTATTACTAGCCGACGTTACGTCAACGCCATATTAGCACAATATGCTTATCCGACCAACGGAACGCGAACTTGCCGAGTTTGGCGAGCCAGATTTCATCATTTACAATGCTGGCCAGTTCCCTGCGAATCGCTTCACTAAGGGCATGAGCTCTGCCACCTCTGTTGAGATTAACTTCAAGCGGATGGAAATGGTTATTCTCGGCACCGAATACGCCGGCGAAATGAAGAAAGGTGTCTTCTCCGTCATGGTACGCATGACCTACGCTCGCCTCAACTTATTTCTCATATGCTCCCAATAATAGCATTACCTCCAACCAGTCAAATTCGGTCAGCTGTCACTTCACTCATCCGCTAACATAGGTAAGGAGAAAGGGGATGTCACACTCTTCTTTGGTCTCTCTGGCACGGGAAAGACGACGTTGTCGGCTGATCCGAACCGCCTCCTCATTGGTGATGACGAGCATGTCTGGTCTGACACTGGTGTCTTCAACATTGAAGGTGGATGTTATGCCAAGTGTATCAACCTGTCTGCCGAGAAGGAGCCAGAAATTTACAATGCTATCAAATTTGGCAGCATCCTTGAGAATGTGGTGTACAACCCAATTAGTCGCGTCTCAGACTACGATGACATCAGCATTACCGAGAACACTCGCTGCGCTTACCCGATCGAGTTTATTCCCGGAGCCAAAATTCCCTGCGTAGCTGATCGACAACCGTCTAATATTATCATGCTCACTTGCGACGCTTTCGGTGTTCTCCCACCGGTCAGTAGGCTCAGCCCGGAGCAAGCAAGCTACCACTTCCTTGCTGGCTACACATCGTAAGCATATGATAGGTTTTGTAACCCGGTGGCGCTTACATCGTTGGAAAGAAAAACTCCTGGAACTGAAGATGGCGTTCTTGAGCCTATTCCAACCTTCTCAACATGCTACAGCGCGCCCTTTATTGTCCTTCATGTGCGTCCCGTGACATTTACCACTGGTGAATTGACATTGAGATTTTTCACAGCCTAGTCGCTACGCTGAAATGCTGGCGGAGCGCATGTCGACGCACAAGGTTGATTGCTGGTTGATCAACACAGGTTGGACTGGTGGCAAATTCGGCACTGGAAAACGGTGCCCACTCAAGTACACTCGCCGCATTGTTGACGCGGTTCATTCCGGCGAACTTGCCAAGGCAGAATATGAAAACTTTGGCGTTTTCAATCTGTCCATACCCACCTCTCTTGAGGGCGTCCCTCGCGAACTGCTCAATCCGCAATTGGCATGGGCAGACAAGGATGCGTTCCAGCGTGAGGTCCGCAAGCTTGGTGGCATGTTCCACAAGGCGTTTGCATTGTATGAGAGGGAAGTTGAGAAGAAGGTCCGCCTCGCAGGACCTCAGATCTAAAGAATTGTATACTACAGTTGTTGTACCCGCAGTTGGATTGTGTTTTTAGCCGGCATGTTTTTATAGACGTATACTCTGAACAGATCTGACTAGATCACATACACTAAAGTAAACCCCGACTTCCCCTAGGTTAGTCTGACGTGCCGCTAAACCCTTCCTTTGAACGGGAGTACTAGTCCGCTCTGAACGTCTATGTAGCGCAGGGCGCCTCCAGCTTAGATCGGCAACTTCAGGTATCGATCGGCGTATCAAGGGTATCTGCCTCTCAGTCTTTTGATGTGGATTTACGACCAACTCGACTTGTACTACTACTTAAGCTTCCACGGTGAAATAAAGCACCCAGGTATATCGTACCTTGCTGAGCTGCTATTTGGGACTCATGTCCAGTCAAATGGGGGGTATCGTCGGATAGTGCTGTCAAGTCAACGATGTCCCTCGTATCATCCACCAGCACCGTGAGATCAATAATCGGCGCGGCATTGGAGGATGTCGGATCAGAAGGCAACGATCGCGCACCAGGCGGAGGAGAATCAAGATCAAGGACCTCAATTGGCCCAGACGGCGCAAGGATCGTAGCCATCAAACGTGCGTTGTTGGTGCTGGTGCATCTGCGACAGTGCCACTGGGAAAGAGCAGCGGAAGGATCCGCGGCGCTTAAACGAGCAATGAGGGCGGCGTCTGAGACAGCCGGAGCATGGCATCTGTGGTGCCAGGAGCGACGGCAGGCTGCGCAGGTGAGGAGGAACCTGCGGGGGGACGAGTCCGACGAGCCGCAACGCCAGCATGTGCGGAGCGATGGAGCGGGCATCGAGTGGTCACGTGTCGGTGATGATGGCCTTGCGTCATTCGCATTGCGCCCAGCTCGCGTCGATACTTAAACCTCAGCTTCGAGTCTCACTCCCTCTCTCATGGCTTCCTCCTGGACCGACAACCTGCTCCTGAAGGTGTATCCCTCCCTCTCCTCTTCCCTCCCCTGCCCACTCTAACACACATTCTCTAGATCGTTAATGTTGTCGTTTATTTCTTGTTTCTAGGCTCCAACCTCTATACGGTTGCCTCCCCGACTGATATTTATTACTCTGCAAAGGAGACTTACATCACCCCCGCCCCATGGGCATTCCTCATCTGGTGCGTTTTGTCACAGTGGCCGTCTCGCATACCTGTTTTACTTGCCAACAGGTCTTTGATTCATCTCCTCCTTCTTGGCACCGTTGTCTATCAATTCTTCCCTGGCGGCAAAAAGACTATTATTGACGGCGTTTCCTGGCGTTTCCCTCTTCTTGGCGTTCTCAATGCGGTATATGTCCATCTTTGGGCGACCCACCACTATGTAGTCGGTATGCACGTGTACTACCTTGTCACCACGGTCTCGCTAAGACCGTATTATCATAGCGTTCATTTTTGCGCTCTTTGTCAGCTCCTCAGTAACTGTGGGTAATTTGCATGCGTCGCGTCCGCATCCCACTTACGTTGCTTTTAGCACATCTATTACATTATCAAGAAGCGCCATACACCTGAGGACATTTCTGATGAGCTATTTGTACATCTTCCCTTCTCTCTCTATCATGGTTGGACGACTGTCCTTATTGTGTTGACGGCCTTTGAGGCCTTTGGCGTTGACGCAGATGTGCACCGCGCGGGTGTATGGACCAAAGTCTTTGTATTCCTTGCCTTGTAAGTTTGGCTTGATGTGCACGCTACGCAACGTCTAACATAGTTTGATAGATTCTTTTTGGAAGGAACTGCAGCAACGTACGCCTTCTCTTCGGTAGAGGGTGACCTTCCCGCGTCCATTGCCATTGCGTGGTCACTTTGGGCTATCTTTGTCGAGCAGAGAACAGGATTTGTTCATTGGTCAGCTTTGGCATTTGCAATCCTTGCTCTTGTCTGGGTTGCCAAGGGACTATTTGGCCTCATCGTCCGCGCACGCGGTGGCCGCATCGCACTCGACGAGGAACGCTCTCCTCTCATCACTCCCTAGGAGATGTATCGTCTGAAAATAGTACTTGTGTTGTCACGTTGCACGTGTCTGTGACCATAGCGTACTTTTTGGTAGTAAATTTAATTAATGCGGTGCGTGAAACGCATGCATGATGAACGACGACGACGACGTGGACCCATCTTCACCTGGTGAGCCTTGCTGGCCAGAGTACTTGCACGGCTGAACAGCGAGAAGAGGTACTGCTAACTTTTTACAGAAGACTATACCCTTTCAAACCCATATTCCACTGGCTGAATCACGAACCAACTCCAACGCGCTGCTTCACCCATAGAGAGTTTGCGTTTACTCTACCCGGCGATGTTTACCTTCGATACAATTCGTTCAATACAGCTGACGACCTGAAGAAGCAAATTTGCCAGCTCAATCCTACGCGTTTCGAGATTGGCCCTGTCTATTCTGCCCGAGTGAGTTGCAGTCATCTCGCCATTTTCTCCAAGGTTAATTACTTTTCAGCCAAGGGATAAAAAGACAGTTAGACCTAGTGCATTCGTTCCAGTACAGCGAGAACTTGTGTTCGATATTGATATGACAGATTACGATCCTATCCGAACGTGCTGTTCCGGGGCAGACATTTGCAAACGATGTTGGGGCTTCATAGCTGCGGCCGTACGTGTCCTTGACGATGGGATGCGCGATCAGTTTGGCTACGAAAGATTGCTGTGGGTGTATTCCGGTCGTCGTGGGATACATTTGTGGATTTCGGACGCAGAGGCGATGGGCTTGACAGACGACCAGCGCAAGGCACTTGTGGAATGGATGTCGGTACACCTTGGTGGTGAAAATGGGAACAAGAGAGTCAACATACACAACGGGCCCGGAAAGAGCCTTCCTCCACCCTTAAAGTGTGCCCGGCTTCCTACTACTAGGTTTATAAGCAGTGACGACTTGATTTAGGGATGCGTCAGTTGTGCTCAGACACGTCTTCACAACTCTTGTCCTGCGTGACCAGGAATGCTTTCGTTCAGAACAAGGCTGCGAAACGCTGTTGCGCTTGATTCCAGACTCTAAAATTGTGGAAGCACTCCGCTATCAATGGTCGAATGATGGACTAGATAAGGCATCGGAGGAAAAGTGGGAGGACTTCAGGGTGCAAGTTGCTTCCACAAAACCGGGCAGCCGTCGCGTGAGTGTATCTTCTGTGTATGTGTGGCGTTGGCAAAACTCATTTCCTGTCTTTTTTTTTTCCTTAAAAAAAGACTATCCTGTTGAACGCGATGGAAGACATTGTGCTACAGTACACTTATCCGCGGCTCGATGCAGAAGTATCCAAGCATCGTAACCACTTGCTCAAAGCTCCGTTTTGTGTCCATCCTAAGACAGGGAGGGTCTGCGTGCCCGTAGACCCTGCTAAAATTGAAGAATTCGATCCAGAAGCGGTGCCCACCGTCGGCCAGCTTCTTAAGGAACTGGATGCGATTGGTGAAAGTGAAGAGGGCATGAGCGAACACCACTCTGGTACAGTGATATCTTTTTTCCGCCGTTTTTACTTCATTCTGGGGGTATCAGATTGGGAGAAGACCTCACTGAAACCATATGTTGACATGTTGAACCAACATGCGTTGGCATTAATGGACGAAACGAGGCGATCGAAACTTGAGACAGGTCTGTATCCTTCCACTCATACTTTCCATACGTATTGAACGGCTACTAGATTTATCTTGGTAATTTGGTGTTTGGAGGTTGCATGTAATATAGAAATACCAACGTAGAGTGCTAAATCACAAAGACCAAAGGATAAATAAACATCTCGATATGTTTTATTGTAATTGCGAAATGACTAGTTCATAATTAATCACTAACCTCCTTCTCTATCCAGTGGCGTAAGGCAGGATCTACATTCGTGTCTTTCCGCAATGTGTCCAGGACACGCCGCGCCACAACTGCTTCGCATTCTTCTGCCCGTCCAAAGCCACTTAGACAAAACCTACGATACTCCTCTTCGGAGAGCCCTACCATATTAGCAATCGAGACACTGGTGTCCCTATTCCAAGTTTGGAGAACGGGTAGAACAATCAATAGAGGTAAGTCGGAAGTATCATGATCCATTCTAAAGTTCGTCCCATAGGTAGCTTTATCAGTCTCCTCAAGCAGTGTTCCCAAAGCTGTCAGGCCATTGAAAGCCTCGTCAACCGCCTCTCGCGCAAGGATCGTTGCTTCATTCTGTCCTGTGGGTCTAGGGAGCTGGCAAAGCAACTCGTATAGTGCACGGGCATCTGCTGCAGCCGAAGCTACGACTGGTAAAGAATGAGGGGAAGGCGGCCTAGAGGGCGGAAGTTTGATTGTGAATCTACTCAGAGGTGGAGTCACTGGGGGGGTAGTGGTGGGTGAATTATGGTTCATTTTAGCTCCCGCCATTTGCAAGACTGGTGACGATGACTGTAATTGAGCTAGACGAGGTCGGTGCGCCAGAGCCACTAAGGCTCTCCATACGACCGAGATCAGGAACGTCGCTAGAATAGACTGCGCATCCGCGAATGCCGTGCAGCGTGTCAAATAACGAACGTATTGGGGCATTATATTCTGCAATGTCACCACGGATGGATGGTATGTTATGAGTATTTTACCGTTGTTAACATTCTTTGCGCTTGTATTTGACGTCGGGCTCTCGAGAGCATTCATGAGGTGCAAAAGTTCATTCTTCACTCCGTTAACAAGATGGTCAACAGCCCGTGTCACCAAAGAAATTAATCCCCCTCGGACGGTTTTGAAAAAATCGGATCTGCCATCATCATCCAACTCCTCGAATTTCTCAAGGAGCTCTGCGGCAAATGTCGCGATTGCAAGGACATGAATTTGCGTTACATTCAAAGCGTTCACTGAAGAAGCCTGGATGGAAGGTGAAGTAAGGAGTGGGGATAAGTAGGCAGAAAGATTAGTAAGGAGCACTGAAAGTGGTTTCTGAAGGGTACGAATTTTGGCTCTATGGAGATGAGCATTATCTTGCGAAGTTTTGAGCTCCCTATCACGGGATCAAACCGATTTGTCAAAATGAAAAATAACACTCACTCACGATACAATCAATGCGCCAAGAGTGTGTCCACGTCCTTGTGGAATGGGCCGTTTGCCGGATAACACCTCATGCGCGGGTGCTGGTCCCAAAGGTTGGGCAAGAGCCCTTGTCACCGCTTCACTGAGTTTTAGGCTCAGAGTCTCGAGATATGAACAGTCTTGAATCATGTTCGCCAGAGGTGGGGACTGAACACGCGAAACAGGCGAGGGACGTCTAAAATTACTCAAGGAGAGCATGTTCAACGGTCGTGAAGGGCGTTCAGAGACCGCGTGTGAATCGGAAGGAGGTGGTGTAGAAACAGGTGAGGGTGAGACGGGTTGGCTGGAAGGTCGGAAAAAAGACTGGTTTTTCAGTACATTCATCATGGATACGACTGGGGTATCGTTGAATTGACTCGGTATTCAGAGGTGTGTTAAATTTTCTGGCGGAACTTTTGAGCGAAGCTATGTGACGATCTTCTAGGAGTGTCGACTAATAAGACAAGAGCTTATCCCATTAGTCGTTGGTGGGATAGCGTCAGTGATTCCTTGTTATGGTAGGTCCTAAGGGGGTCTGTCGGTGGAGAGGAGAGGAACTGCAAGTGGACCGAAGACTATGTTGGTGATCTGGTGAGTCAGGCTAGGAAATGAACTTGGTGAGCGATAGGGACGACTGTGAAGAAAAAAAAAGATACCGATGGGCAACAATCATAGATTGCGGTAGGTTGATAAAGGGGATGTCGACGGATGTCGTGGGCGGTGGAAAAGGACAAGAGTGTCAACGAACAAGAAAAATTGGCGCCGTTTAAAATGCGATTTAATTTCCCACGGCTATAACGCTTCCTTTATTCTCCTTCCCAGATCTGTTACTTCGGTCCGCAGCCGCCACAGTGTTCCCCCTTCATCCGATGCACGAAGCTTCAGGGCGCCCCGCTGATCAAGCCCTGCTGCGACTTTCACCTTCACCTCCCCTGCAGACCGTTAGTTATTTATACTCTCGCTACTCTTGCCCATACCATAGAATGGCGGTTCATGTGCGGGAATAATCTCAACACTCAGTCCCTCTAAGGCTCGCAGATTCTTGATAAGATCGTCGATTTTGGCATCGCTCCATCCGCGCATGTGGTGGCCAGAATCTTCTATTGAGTCCCAAATTCTCATGAAGGTAATCTCGTCACCAGGTACCGGTGCTGCCGGTTGATCAAACGCTATAAGATCTGTGCGTGACATCTACGGGTGGTTACTAAACCGTCATGCACAAGCGGAGATGTCAATCACCGCAATTAAAGTCTTTCGTCTGATGAGTTAATATAGAACATAGCCGAGCAAACCGGCTTACCGCACTCGTCGCGAAATCTGCTAACCCCGGCTCCAGCGTATCAAAGCGAACTTCAGAATCGTTCCGGGGATCAGGCAGCCCCTGTAAAGATTTGAATTCTCGGAGTTTTGGAGTTAACCGAGGCGCATCGTAAGCTTCATATCGCAGTTTGCTACGAGACAAGCTACTTGACCTAGACCTGGATAATGTCATAATATCATCTTTCGGGTGCGGCGTGTGTAACGCTTGTGATTCATATGATTCCAATGATTTCAGAAAGTCTGGAAGCTGTCCCACGTTGTTAGTCAAGTTTTCAACTCGATAAGCAAGCTTACAGATGGACCCTGGGACTTTCTGATAATATTCAATAGTATATCTTTCTCTTGAAATAGGGATTGGAATAGTTTACAGCGCTGAATTTGGTGCATTGTATTTTAACCACACCGTACGGGAAAGCTACTGAGCTGACCTTTCGGATGTATCGTCCTGCATTGTCATGAACGCGTGCTATAGTATTACCGACCTCGCTAGAAACCTCGCAGTCAGCGGCAAGGCGCAACATGGCCAAAATACACGCATCCTGGACAGATGCTAGCCAGATCTCAATATAAAATGTAGTATGATTATACATGGGGCGTTACTCACGTGGCGCATCCGGCAATCGCGACCCTATGCCTGATAATATCTTAGCGGGGGGTATGGAAACAAGTGTGCAATATTGCGTAGACACGGCAGAAATGACAACCAGTATAGTTGGCCCAAAGTGTGACTCCCGTTCGGTAACCATCGTAAGCAGAGATCCTGCGCACTGAATCTGAAGCATCTGGTCGGCTGGAAACTAGTAAGCATCTGAAGTAGGCAAGAACAGCCGAGCGCTTTACAATATTGAAGATACGAGAGGACATTTTCGACGGCAACCTCAGAAACGAAAGAGGCGCCAAGTACACCTTCGAATGAGGTAAATAGGTCTACGAGGTATCTTGCGTATGCCCCACCGTCGTTAACGGCTTTCGTCTTCACCACTTCAAGAAGTCGAACAACGTATTCGTCCCGCGTCTTACTGTCTGCATCAGGGGACAAAGACTGAAGCAAACGAATATAAATGGCATCCAGAATTCCCTGATCGACTTCCATGAGTATGGTCAGAGTCTGTCCTATAGTCAGCCAGAATGAGAAATTCCGGATGGTATTTTGCACCTTCGTTCGAATCAAGGCATCGGGGGAGTCAATAAAACGCATGATCTTCTCCACTTCCCAGTTGTCCAAAATACTTGGGTAGCCATCCATCGAACCTGACCAGAGTCCCGCGTCCAAAAAACCAAGGCAGACCAAGAATACATAATGGAGATTTGGATCGTCAGACACCAGAAGATCGCGAATGTAAGAGACAGGCGAGGCGTTGAAGTTACTTCTTAGTTGCTCGGCAGTACAAGAAGAAACAAGGCAGAAGGTTGCACGAAGGATTGCTTAGCAGGCTATGATGATCGTTCTTAAGTTGGGTGTCAAAAGCTTACCAAAATTTCGTTTCCGACTTGAACGTCGAACACAGTCGCATAAACGCGAAATTATATTTTCGGTAAGAGGGCTAGATATTTATGACATCAAACGGAAGATATGACACGAACGACGCAAATGCTTCTTACCTGAACAGGGACAACGCACTAAATGCGTTTAGGACATTGGGTCGACTAATACAATCGTCATCGAACGCCAATTGAAGGACTATCTCTAAGCATTTGGACAGTTGTTCAGCGTCCTAATCTAGCATGAGACCATGGCTAATGTTTACAGGTTATCCACGTACAGCTACGTCTCGAAAGACGGAAGACATCACCGACAGGGCAGCATTGATCACTGTGTGATCGGGATCCTTCAGTCGCTTCAACAAAATTGAAGCCATGGGCGACAACAAATTCCTTTCATGCTTAGACAGGATCCGACATGCGTGAATCGCTCGTCGTCGAACTTGAGGTCTTTTATGAGTGTCAAATACGACCTCTGATAACGCCAAGGCTACACCTACTGACGAGTTATGTGAAAGAAGGTCCTGTAAACGAGGCTGTACGGCCGGAACTACGTGTTCCGTCGGTGCAGCTATCAAGCTCTCCAAAGCAAGACATATTCTAGCAATATTTGTGCTTTCCAAGTCCTATAAAGTATCCTCGTTACACGAAAGATCTATGGTGAGTCACATTGAAAACATGCCTTGCGCAGCGTATTAACTAACATCAGTTGCATCTCATTATCCAACCGCATCAATTCTGCACAAAAGCAATAGCCTTGTAAAAATAAAGCACTTGTCAAGAGAACCCAATAAAATATATCTTATCCCACTTGCCTATTTTTTTCTGCTCGATCGTCTTGCCAGCTTCCGCTAGGTTGATAGCGTGCGGCAACGCAAAGTCCATTAATCCCGGAGAGAAATCAAAGTCAACCGCATTGAAACAATACAAAAGAAGAACGAGAAATTCCATGCATTGTGCCTATGAAACTGTGAGAAGAGGTCAAAAGCAACCCGAAAACGACCTAACAAGTGTAAGGTCTGTGTGTGACATGCTTGTACGCAACGACCGTATCTCTGTTCGTAGAATGTTGTTTGCTTCTTGAGCAGAGGTGGAAGACTCGATAGTTCGAACCAAAGCATAGTGTCTTCTGCTGAGGGCACCTGAAGAGGGGAAAGGTACGTCCATATCTCAGAATGCTGTAGCGCGTCGGCACGTGGCATCACGTCGCCTTTGGATTTGTTTGATCACATTTCCCCGACGGTCATGTCAGCGGGAACGGCCCATTCATTTAACAAAATCCTGAACCAGCCAAAAGTATCGAAATCAAAATCTCATACAGAATCAGATGACGGCACGAAGAAGTTACGGCGCCTTATACTTGTCGAAGGGATTCCATCTGCTATCGTATTCTTGCCTATTCTTGAGTCGTGCTTGCGCCTGAGCTGAAACCAAGTTAGGATCCAACTCTTAGACCTAAAACTTGGAAAATTTTACTGCGCGTAACCGAAATTTCAGCCGACACCTATCTGCAATATGTGGCCAGAGGCCCTTGTGAAGTCCGAGAGAAAATACGGAACGATACTTTCAGGTATGTATGCTCATTGTTTCTCTTTCTGAGCTCATGGTTTCGCCCTTTAGGACATTAGCGACCGACAAAGGTTTCAAAGAACGTGTTCGTGAAGATATGCTTGTTCGTTTGCTCGATGCATTTGTGTGGCGCAATCATGGTAGATATATACGGTGTGCAAGTTTCTCATTCCTGAGTCTTTCTGCAGATAGACAAGAAAATCAACAACTCGGGTTTACGTATGTCCAGGGAATGAATGTCCTTGCTGCCCCATTCTTGTATACCATGCCTTCAGAAGTCGAGGCGTTCTTCTGTTTCTCAAAGTTCATAGAGGAATCATGTCCACTATATGTACAGCCAACTCTCGAAGGAGTGCACAGAGGACTTAGGGTAATGTCACCGAGATATCATTTACCTAGTTTTGTTTTGACCCATCGTAGCTTCTTGACCGTTGCCTCAAAATCGTTGACCCAGAGTTATATGGGCATTTGAGGTCAAAAAATCTGTCCGCCGAGATATATGCCTTCCCTTGTGGGTTTAACTCATCATTCCTTTCCTCTCCAATCGACGTTGACACTCACATAATCATAATTTAAGCTGTACTCACATTGTGCGCGTGCACACCACCCTTAGATCAGGTGCTACAGTTATGGGATTTCCTCCTCGCATTCGGTGTTCATTTGAATGTACTCTGTGTTATCGCACAACTATTGCTCATGCGTGATGAAGTAATGAACTCCTCAAGGTCAGTCTACTTCCTGATCTTAGCTTTACCGTAACCTAAATGACTCTAGCCCAATGCGTTTGCTTCGAACTTTTCCCCGCTTGGAAGCTCTGCCTGTTATTGGGATTGCTGTTACGCTCGTTCGGGACCTTCCAGCTGAACTCTACGATGAGCTTGTCAAGCATCCTTACGAGATTCGGCACGACTAGAGCACCTCGCTTTCTATGTTTGAACGAATTGGTGCTGGCGCCTGCATAGTTGTTGTAGCATATTGTTGTAAGCATACATTGACCCTTGTTCTCGACGCTGTCTCGGTCTACTTTGACTCCGTAGCAATGCGTRTGAACTTCACTAATCAAATTGATTTTGATTATGGATTTTGCGACCTGAYGAACTACTTAAGSTTCGCATGAGCTCAATAACCCTTGCCCTTCCCTACCGTCAGCAATGGTTTCTACGATCAACCCCGACTCTAAAGARATTGGAAGTCCAGCTCGAGGTACGCGTCTGATTAACGTCCTGGTACTTGGGTTGAACAAGTGCAGGACTCATTTCTGAATTAAGTATTGTGGATCGTCTGTTATCCCCCCTCATCATTATCGTGATGATTGTGGGAGTAATTATTGGAGAATACGCCCCGAACGTTCAACATGCATTCGACACTGTCCGCTTTGACAGTGTTTCCGCCTGTGAGCTATCACAAATTGATTCCTTCCATTGTTCTCCTTTAATTATTTTCGACTGTTTCCGTCGTTAAGTGATYGCCATCGGCCTCATTGTGATGATGTGGCCTATCCTTACAAAGGTTCAGTACGAGAGGTTATTCGAAATATTTTCCTCCCGTAAGATATGGATACACATCGGGATTTCTATGGCGCTCAACTGGATCGTTGGTCCGCTAATCATGCTTGGCTTGGCCTGGGCAACCCTACCTGACCTTCCGACGTACCGCACCGGTGTTATTCTCGTAGGACTTGCGCGGTGTATAGCCATGGTCATGATCTGGAACCAGATAGCACACGGTGAAGCAAATTACTGTGCTATCCTAGTGGTCATCAACGCGATAATCCAGATCGTCCTTTACTCTCCATACTCCTTGTTATTCATCAACGTAATAGGACACCAGAGAGGTATTCATGTGGCCTATGGACAAGTTGCAATTTCTGTCCTTATCGTGAGTGACGAGTCGCTTAAAATATGAAAAATTCCAAAGTCAACCGTAGTATCTTGGTATACCTCTGGCCGCTGGTGTCATCACCCGTTATGGAGTCCAACTCGTGGCAGGCAAAGCCTTCCTTGAGAAACGCTTTCTTCCGATTTTCAAATATTTATCCCTGCTCGGTCTTCTCTACACCATTCTTGTCATGTTCGCGTACCAAGGCCACCATATCGTGCACAACTTGAGATCAGTATTCAGAGTTCTGGTGCCCATGATACTTTATTTTGTGATTATGTGGACCTCGGCTTTCGGTTTGATGTACTATTTGACTAAAAAAAAGTCCGGAGAAGACGGGGTGTTTGGTTACGAAATGGCGGTTGTTCAAGCCTTCACAGCCGGCAGTAACAATTTTGTCAGTTCGACTACTCTGTTTCATATGAGATTTGGGACTGATGGCTCGAACTACAGGAATTAGCGATTGCAGTAGCCATAGCAGTCTTTGGCGTAAATTCTGACCAAGCACTTGCTACAACAATTGGACCTCTAGTTGAGGTTCCCGTTCTCTTGAGCTTGACATGGGTAGCATTATGGTTGAGGAAGAAACTTGACTGGGGACACTCGAAGACTGATGACAATACTGCATGATAYTCTAAATTTATGTCATGTATCAAAGGYTATATCTTTACATTRTGTTATTGATGGCTCTCGTACATTCAGACGAAGTCATCCCAAATCCGTTATCAGGGGCAGAAGTAGAGCGTAATCCAGACGTCCTCGTCAAAGATGATTCCCGACGCTCAGTCTCAACCAGGTCGCGACAGTCTAGGAACCCTCCGCAACAGTCTGGGCTTACACTGCGGCTGTGGATAGCTACCGTATCATTGTCGCTAATCACGGAAGTTGGTGACGAAACTCGAGTATCTTCAGCCTCAACGGACCGTGAGTTGGCTGGAGGGATGTGCGGCAGGGGGTCACTGAATGGTAACGAAGCCTGTCGCGCATGGTTTGCGGCGCCATTACTTAAAGATAATCGCAGGGAGGAGAGAGAGGTGCTAGAAGCGTGTTCTGGATATGCTAACCGTTGAAATTGGGCCAATGACGTGGCGGTTAATGAGAGATGGTGCATGAGTTGCACCGATGCTTCTGCCTGTGTGATTGTCTGTCATCAAATCCCACCAATAAACTAATGGCACACTGACCATTTCGGGATCCAGAGGCACCGAAGGCAGTGACTGAACGAGACTGGCCCTTGCTGCAGCTAGCTCCTTGCGCAATTGAGCATTCTCCTCTTCCATCACCCGACACTTCTCCTCTAATGCTGCAACATAATGAGCACGTCTCGCTCGGTAGTCGCGCTGCTGGATAAGTGCCCGAGTGGGGGGTATTGTCAGGTCTTTCTTACGCCCTCTGGTCATTGCGGAACAAAAGATACATATATTTTGATTTCCAAAATCAATTCGATTTGTCAGAAAGATTACATTATCAGCCATCTAATTGAACTCCCCACACTCGTTCGAGTAAAAGACGCTGCAATGCAATGCGACCCGGTGTCCGTATGACACAGGAAACTCCAGATTCTATGGGTTTAGTGGTTGTAGCAAATTCGACCTCCATTGGGGTTGGCAAAGCCGTTGATTCCCAAGTGCGGTGTGGAATGCCTAGCTTATCTATTGCAGCCTGTACCTCCGAGCGATTAGCACCCGGAGCATAAGCCGTGGTATCTCCACGTCTGTCCACAACCAACATTCCGCGCGTTTTTTCGCCGGTTCTATGGAATGTTAAAGACCGCCTGCTTTCGCGAAGGTTTGACCCACCTCTCTACATCGAACTTCCGTTGATTGGTTGCCCATCCTCTACTAAGCGGCATATCAGGGAGGTTCTGTATTGCGCACCAAATGATCACAATATCGTGCAATTCCATTCCGTCTTTACCAAACTGTGCCATTACCTCCCTTGTTCGTTCGAGAAAAGAACTGGTGAAGTGTGTTAGGGGTGCTTTATCCTTTTGTATTGACGGTTGTATGGAAGTTGAGAAAGTAGGGTCTACCAATCTCTGGTAAAGCGGGAATGGTAATTCGTGATCACTTGTGATGTCCAAGGTCAACAACAGAAATCGATCCAGCGGTAAAGCTACTTCCTCCTCTTTAGATGGAAGTAACAATTGTCTCACTGCGAAAGGATCGGCATAAAAGTTGACTACCCATTATTCAGTATGATATCCCCTGACCAACCAGATAAGGGACTTACACTCCGCAACGGGACTCACATTGCCCGGGACGTCAAGAGCACCACCCATACAGATCACACGTCCAATACGATCGTGTAATAGCTTGCCATCTTGGCGTGCTACATGGGCGAGTGTAGTGAGAGGGCCGAGAGCAATATACGTAACCGAACGTGACGGGTAGTTGCGAATCAGATCCAATGCTACATCCACGCCAGACTTATCTGTCAGTTGCAACTGTGGGTGATTTTTCGTGTCTTCTAGTATAACATCGAGTTCGGGGTGGCGCTTGGATATATCGGAAAGGCCGTCTCTGCTAAATATACGCCAGGTGCTGAGCAGCTTGCAGGCTTTGGTGCTAACCTTCCATGGAAATACTTCGCAGCGTGCGCTTCGCCCTCTAATGGCAAATCAGCACCACGGGCCAAGATGGTCTTCTTTGCTTGATGGAAATTCGGAAATCGATTTCGGTGATGTGGATAGGCTTCGAGATGACGAGCTATGGCATGGTATGTCTTCAGAATATTGGTGCTGAAAATCCCATCAGATTCACACCTCTATACCGAGGTGCTAAGAAACGAACTAGCACACATCTCGGTCCGTATTGCCTTGCGCGATTCAGCAGTTTTGAAACTTCCATGTAGTGCCTACACGCACCAAAGGTCACTATGTACGCGAGAATATCTAGTTCTGGGGATGCCAGGGCCAGCAGTCTAGGAATAATAAGTTTCCTATTGCCATCTGGGGGGGGGTTACTGACATGGCAATGGTATCATCTACGCCGGGGTCAGTATCAACTGGATCAGCCGACAATCAGTCAATAAAGCCCCCGGACGAATGTTGAATTCCTGGCTCAACTTATGACAGGAATTCTGGGGGTAGTAGTGGAACTCATGGGAGATGAATACATATTCCCAGAGTTAATACTCTAACAAAAAGGAACATAAAGGCTTATGTAACTACTACCAGAAGACTCTTCAAAAAAAGATCCTGCAAAGACGCGTCAGCTCAATGTCCGTTTGGAGCATTCCATAGAATCTCAGAGATCTTGGTGGAAAAAGCAGTCTCATTGGGAATTTACCCTCTGAAGTAGCAAATATTGAATTATAGCATCATAGATGGATGTCATGCGGCAGAATAGAGAGGTACTTACAATTTTACAAAGGGGACGGCGACGACAGGCAGAAAGCGCTGCTTTTATATAGGACATTCCGGGTCCTGTACAGTCGAGTCACGGTGGCTTTCCGTGACTGTGACACGATAGTGAGCTTCGCCGTCCGTCGATACAGATCCCCGAGAGCACCATGACTGAATCGTTGCGTTTCCTTGGGTCCATGGAGGGCCACAAAGGCTGGGTAACAGCAATAGCAACCTCCTCGGAAAACCCAGATATGATCCTCACCGCGTCTCGAGGTATACCACAAAATATATTTCTCCTCGTCTCTCACCTATGTCTCCCTCATAGACAAAACGGTCATCGTCTGGCAGCTAACGCGCGACGAAGATTCGTACGGCTATCCAAAAAGAATTCTTCACGGCCACAATCACTTCGTCTCAGACGTTGTTATCTCCTCCGACGGTCAATTTGCTCTATCTTCTTCATGGGATCACACACTTCGCCTCTGGGACCTTAACACTGGCCAGACTACGCGTAGCTTCGTTGGGCACACATCCGACGTGTTGTCCGTCAGCTTCAGTGCAGATAACAGGCAGATCGTTTCCGGTTCACGCGATAGAACCATTAAACTCTGGAATACACTTGGAGAATGTAAATATGAGATCAAGGAGGATGGGCACACTGAATGGTACGTTCTCGGCCTCTAAATTTCAATTTCGGTATGGATTGCTCGTGTAGGGTATCTTGCGTGCGCTTCAGCCCCAACCTTGCGAACCCCGTGATTGTATCCTGCGGATGGGACAAGGTGGTCAAGGTTCGTCCCGCCATCCCTCTTTGGTTGGGGATTTCATTTGCATTTTTTAAAAATTAGGTTTGGGAGCTTTCGAAGTTTAAACTTAAGACCAACCACTCAGGTCATACTGGATACATCAATGCTGTTTCAGTCTCACCCGATGGTTCGCTTGCAGCTTCGGGTGGAAAAGATGGTATTACAATGCTTTGGGACCTCAACGAGGGAAAGCACCTCTATTCTCTTGAAGCCGGTGACATCGTGAATGCTCTTGTTTTCTCACCGAACCGGTACTGGCTATGTGCTGCCACCGCCAGTTGCATTAAGATCTTTGATTTGGAGAGCAAGTACGTGGTGTTTGTCCTGCGGCTTTCTCGGCAACTCAATTTTAATAGGTCTATTGTTGACGAACTTAAGCCTGCCTATGCTGATGTGCGAGAGGATGCTAGACAACCGGAGTGTGTGTCAATTGCATGGTCGTCCGATGGACAAACGTTATTTGCCGGTTTCACCGACAACTTGCTCCGTGTATGGACTGTTGTCTCGTGATGTATTGGGGTGGTCATCGACATTACTTGTCACAAAAGCCCTGAGCAGCTATATCCTATGGTTAATAGCCCCCAGTGGAATGCAGTCTCTATCACCGTAGTAATGCAGCCTCTTCGAGATTCCTTCTCCTTTCATTCAGGTCCCACCTATCCAATCCGCCAAAGTCGATTTTCATGCCGAGGTAGGACATGTTGAATTGTAATTCATAGATATGAGTGACACGAGCTCGCCAACTGTCGCCACTGCGGATGATATTAGGATCCAACGTCTCGGGTTCGGTGAAAACTTAACGTTGCAGTGCCGTATACGTCACCTTGTTGGCTAACTAGTCGAGCACATTGGTCACTGTTTGACTGCTCGTCATAGATCCATATTTTATGACCAGTATAAATTTCTTGCCATCCTTCCTGGTCAATCAGTCTATTAGGTGGATGGATCCGTTTCGTTCCAGAAGGAGGAGCCGGTGAAGGTTGAATATCGACGTCATTGAGAAGTCGAAGCGCAGTTAAGTTTGAGACGTTATTAAACAGCGCCCGGAGCTCAGGGGTTGCGGGGTTAATAACTTTGATCACGGGCGGGGCATCAGCAGACGACTCAGATGAGCTGTCTTGCTCATCCGTAGGTTCATCGTCGTCATCAGCGGCGGTGAAGGTGGATTTTATTTCTTCTTCAGCATCCCGTAGCTTTGAACGAAATATCTCCCAGGCAGACTCATCAGAATAATCTGTGCGAAGAACAATTCCAGGTTCTTCCGCGTTTATCAATTCGTCAAAAGGATCGAGATCTTGCATGAACTCATCCTGTCGAATTCCGGTTTAAGGCCAATGTGCACGCTCCGAACATGAACAGGAATAGACACCCACTGCTGGTGCCTTGGAAGAAGATGGAGTCCAGTTCTGTTGTCCCGGCAATGATGCCCAGAAATCTTGCAGCACATGCAGCTGCCATTTTCTCCTGCCTTCGTGAGGAAATCGTGCTTTCACGCGAGTGTAATTCGCCTGTAGAGAGGTCAATCGGGTACGGGGCCGAATAAACTATCCTATACCATCAGGAGCTGTACGAAATTAGCATGCTTCGAGGTCTGTAACATGTCGCAAGGTATCAAAAGAGGCTAGCGTAAAAAAAAAAGCACCGAGGCATGGCCGGTGCGGGCGGCGTCCCGGGCTGCAACCATGAGGTTTGTGTACTAATTCGAAGCACTCAGGTTAAGACATGCCTGACAATAATTCCAGCATTGATGATCACACACTATATCAACTTCTGTGGGACGATGTACTTCCTTTTCACACTTCCTACTCCATAGCCCACACTTTACAATGGCCCGACCCACAGGGACTACTGGTTGGTCGCTTGAATCTTCGCCTAGCACCAAACTTCACCTCCTACAGGGTCCCAGCTGTCTACCGCAAGATGGCTCTATGCATTTGCTCTCGTTACATCACTGTTCTTTACGTGTATGAATTACTTTCTTATGTTCTAATCGGCTTTAGTCCGTGCTCATGAATCGCAGGGGGATTTGCGTATGGGGTTGGAATATTCCAGCCATTTTATGTTTTCTGGCTGATGTGACGGCTTAGTTGCTCGATGTCCTCAATGCGCACTTTAGGGCTATCTTTCACATTTCGAGAACGAAAAGTACCCTTTTGCAAGTGGCATACTTTGGCGCCTATCTCGCCTTTTCGCCTGTTGCCGGCATGTTTGTGAGTATCTTTGATTGGGTGGGGCGTAATCTATCTTGATAAGCTATAGATGAGCCGCTTTGGCTACAAGGTGCGGGTGTTACTCGTCGGATGCTGGAAATGCACCTGAATCCCTGCTACATAAGAATGGTATTCATCTTGGCCTCGGACTGTACAGTCTTGGTATACGTTCTGCATTTCCTTTCGCGAGTCATTTTTGACCTGGGGCAGGTGCCATTTTCTACTGGCCCTCCGCGAAATTCGCAAAATATGGCGGTTTTGTTGGTTGCACATTTGTGATAGGTAGTGTGCTTTTGGTGTTCTGTTATCAATATGCTAAGCCTCTGATAGGATGTGGACTATCTGCACTAGAAGTGGCTGCTAATTCATACATAGCAGTATTGGGCTCGCAGCAATACGCCGCGGCTCGCTTGAACTTCAGCCAAGGTTTTCAGGGAGTTGCCTCCTTCGCGGGGCCCATAATTGCTTCACGATACTTCTTCCGCGGAAAAAACGCTTATACCCTTGATACTGTGCAATGGTAACTCGAAGATGTTCTCCAGCCGTTGATTCTCTAATCGTGATCTGCAGGGTTTACCTTGCTGTTGCTGGCCTTGGCCTCGTTTTAAATATCCTCTTCTAGTAAGTGGTGTAAATCTAATAACGCACCGGGAACTGATCATTACTACCAGCTTTTGTGATCTTCCTGAAATTACAGAGGAAGCTCTTTCAGAGGAGATACGCCAAGCCGGAATATCAGAGGATAATGAACCGTTCTGGAAACACTACCGGTGTATCTTTGGTTTTGTAGCGCAAACGGCTTACGTGTACGTCTCGCTTCGCTGTTGAAGATTTGATTCCCTCACCAAGTTGTAGTGGTGCCCAAGTTGGGGTGGCTTCTTTGGCTGTTATATATCTGGAGGAAGAAGGAATCAATGCTTCCAAGGCTAGCATAATGTTTTCACTATGTCAAGTAACGTTTACCATCGGAAGGTTAGTAGTAGTCTGTATCGCATAAAAGGTATTAATGCACTCCAACTAGATTTGTGTCAGTCTTCATACTTAATTTCATTGACCCCGCCTTGTTGCTATCGATTTATGCTACTTGCTGCTCTGTCTTTTGTTTGTGCGTGGGCCTCGTTAGGAACAAGGGGGGGATAGGATGCCTTTTCGCACTATTTTTTTTCGAGTCTATCTGTTATCCGGTGAGTGATGCCATATTTTGGTTCAATACTTATTCATGTATTATATGCAGTGCATTTTCACACTAGGAACACAGAATCTCGGTATCTATACAAAGAGAGGTTCAGGTCTTATTGTTATGGTACGTAACACTGATGATGCTTGCGACTCGGGATCAATAAGTACGCTACAGGGAGTGGGAGGCGGAGCTTGGTTTCCTCCTGCGCAGGCTTCCTTAGGTGACAGATCGAACACGCGACGATCATATCTTGTTCCCGTAGCGGGATACCTTGCGATGACGGCATATGCGATGTAAAGATATCTTTTGCGTCAGGCATTGTCATATTACTAAGGTTCTTCCATAAACAGTGGCCTGGTTATTGACCAGGCTGTGAAAGGTGGTTTCCGTATCCGAAATGTTGATGAGGTGAAGCACAGGGCTGAGGTCGGTGGGATGGGATCCCCTGACAGGGACGAGAAGAAAGTGAGCAATGATTGTATTGAGAAGACTTAGGGATGGGCGAGGGACGACAATTCAATAGTCTATTGTGGTTACGAACGTTGCAAACGACTCATATACGAAGAGCATTGCTAGTTTTGTTGCACAGTTATACTGCGGACGTTCGCGAGCCGGCAATCCGATCCACTACCTGGAAGACATGAGTAAACTTGTATCCGCTATAATAAAAAAAAAGACGTTGGAACACACTTCTCTGACGTACGGCAGGGATAATGCTGTGCCAATGAAAGGCAGCTGCCGGAGAAAGGTTACAACCACGGGGAAGAAATCACTGTAAAGTAAAGCAGGTGAAACCCAGTGGAGAAAGGCAGTAGCATAGACTAGACCCTACCCAAAAAGATTAAGGAACCCAAAAGTCTCCACTACCATGCCCACAAATGGCCATTTTAAGAACACCAGTAATATCCCGCCGAGAAAGCAAATGGATCCACGAAGTTTTTGTTTTCGAGCGAAGAAGTAGAACGTCTTTTGCGGGCCTATGATGAGGGGGAGGCCGGAGATGAAAAGAATCTAGGTTGGGTGTTAGAATTGGCAATGGGCCATGAGTGGGGGACACGCGTATGCACGTTTCCAAGAGCCAGCAGAGCGCCATCGAAAAATAACAGAACACCCAACAGCATGAAAAGCCCTCCGAAGGTGGTAAGGGCAACACCGATCTCTAACAACACGGTCAACATATTGCATTCTGGACCAACTCGAACGTACTCTGCGCGTCCGTCAGCCACATCCTGAAAGAGCGACTTGGGGAAGAGGCGGGGACACGGACACGTTGGCGGGCGTGGTTTATTTTAGGATAACTATTATATTCACACGAGTCCAATACTTTTCTACACAACGTAATATACCAGCAAGCGCGTTCTGAGGCATATACCTATCTGAATAGAGTGTGCATTGGTTTTGGAGCAAGGCATTGGAATGGGTTGCACCTACCGAACGGGCATGTACAACCGGGGTTCACTGAGACGCAGCAAGTTTGGCTCGTGTGACGCGATCATATGATTCTCTAAGTGGTGTTCGTCGCGTAAGGACTGTCATGTGGTTGCTCATATACGGAGACGGGAGAAGGGGATGAATTCCATCAATGTTGGCGTGGGGGTTGTGAGGCGGGAAAAAGACGATAGCCTGGGGGGAGGGAGCTCGTGTAACCGTTGGCAGGTGGGTGAGGGACGACAAGGCTGCAGAGGAAGAAGACGTGGGGATGTTGGACAGTGTCCTAGTTCTCTCGTGCAACCCCCTGGGCACATCCCTTGTGTAGAAAACAGGGACCGTTGAAACTGAGCGTGCAGACGAGATGGAGGAACGGCGTCCTGATGCGGCATCGGAAGGGGTCACGCTTGATGGGGACGTTGCCACTCCATCCCCATCATGGTAAGATTGTTTTGGAGAGGTCGAAACCGAGGTTGCAAAGTCTGGTATTACCGCTAAAGGCGCTAGTGGACTCTGCTTAGGAATGTAGCTCAGTGGATGGGGGCGTAGCACCGGCTCATTTTTACTACTCGTCGAGTGCATTGAGGGAGGTCTTGAGTGCTGCCCGGTACCGGGTGACCCGGGATACCGTCTCGAAGGCGGCGATGGTGGCATACCTCTGCGTTGAAGAGGCTCCCGCATGGTTTCCGTAGACAGTTCCCGGGCAAGCTGACCCTCATGGCCTGGGTTGAAATACTGATCCAACAGGGGTGGCAGTTGTTTTGTATTCATGTCCCGGGCCGTTGGATATGCAGATGACCAGGCTTGTTGTGATGGTCGTGGTGTCTCTTCTCGTTCAATCTGAGGTCGTACGGGCTCGTCCTGTTCATCGGGCACGTGCAATCGCTGGAACTGCTCTCGTACACCTTTTGCGTCAATTTCACTATCAGAATGGTCGGAGGAAGCGGCGCCACTCTCCGTAGATACCCATCCATCGTCGTCATCCTGGTCGCCTTGGTGAGCAAGGGTGAAGCCCGCTTTGGCTTTTGTTGTCCCATTGTGTTTGGATGATGAGGGACGCTTGGCAGGGAAGTGCTGAACATTCTCCTTGGATCGAACACCTTGGTTGCTGTTTGCTCTCACAAAACCTGGATGAGGTTTCCCGTGCAACTTGGATGACAATTTAGTCACGAGTGGATGGAGTAATATGATAGTCATACGTCGTTCTTTCTGATCTTGTCAGCAAGTTTTGCAGGAGGGGGATCCTTCTGCGTAAATTGTAAGTTTGCACCTACTCTTGTGGAACTGGATGAGCGAGAGTGAGTGCGATGCTGGCCTGTATGGGCATGCCGTTGTCGAGGAGCCATGAGAAAAGGTTGCGGTGTATGTCCAAGTTTACTTCTCCGGCCCGCCTTGTCGACTGCACAGCCACACATCGCCTCCAAAAAAAAAAAAAAGAAACGACTAGATATTCGCTCCTACCTCGGACGCAATGGAAAGGGTGCAGTTCCAGCAGGAACAGGTATGTCTAGTTTTCTGTGAGTGTCAGGCTGTCTCATGGGGATTGTTAGATGCTTGCAGAGCTTAAGGATCTGGTGGACAAAAATTTGTTTACTGAGGTAACTAACGAATCGATATACCTAACGACAAACTCTGAGGAGTAAACTAGAGCGAAACGAAGGAGATTTTCAAAAAACGGACGGCATTCGAGACAGCATTGGTGCGACGGGTGCCCAAAAAATCGGACTTTTTGCGATATATCGCTTACGAAATGGCCTTGGAGCAGCTGCGGCGGAAGCGTGCTGTACGACTGGGTGAGATGCAGAGAGAGAGTCTCTGAGGATTCGTGACTAACGAGGGATCTCAGGGATTCGGGGACCGCCGACGGTATCGGACTATGCGCTGGTCAAGCGACAATACCAGATATTTGAACGGGCATTGAAGAAATTCAAATCAGATGTGGACCTGTGGAAGCAGTACATCGAGGTGGCTAAGCGCGAGGGTGCACGGACATTGGTAGGAAGGGTCACAGCGAGGTATGAACAACAGTGGCAGGGTAGCGTCCTATTGACGTGTGCAGGGCACTACAATTACATCCTAATGTACCGACGCTATACATTCTCGCCGCATCGCATGAACTGGAAAACCAGTCGCCGTCAGCGGCACGAACGCTGCTGCAGCGGGGGCTGCGACTGAACAGGGAGAGTGTTGAGCTGTGGAGGGAATATGTGAAGATGGAGCTTGTATTCGCGGAGAGTATTCGACGGAGATGGGAAATGCTTGGGGTTAGGGCCGAGAATGACGGAGAGGAAGGGGCGGGTCGGGAGATCTTGGAGGGAAGGCTTGTGGCTGTGGCGATAAGGCATGCGGCTGAAGCGGCCGGGCCGAAAGTGGTGGATGAGTTGGGGTCGTTGGCGGCAGAGAGCAGCGTGGGGCCGGCGCTCCGGCGGCGGGTGGCGGAGGAGTTGGCCGGACTGCGGCGGCAGGAGTCACCAGGCGTGGGAGGCCAGCACGCGGAGGGAGTCACATGGACCGTTGATAATCACCAAATTCAAGGCCAGACGCGGAGAGGCCACTGAGGTGCAGCAGGCCGTCACTCGTTCTCCCTGCTCGTTCCTCCTCTTCTTCCTCCTCCCCCCCCGGGTACATGCAGTCCTTCCTCCAGATCAGACTCATAGCTGGTCTCGTAGTCTGCCCTCGCTGTCTCCCCGACAGAGCGTAGAGCCCGCTCATGTTGCACTATCCCCTCCAGCTCACCCCCAAACTGCCTCCAAATGATACTCTCCCTCCTAATGATTCCCGACGCTCTTCTCTGACTGCAAAGCGTCCCCACAGGGATTCCCTTTCACGTTCGCCTTTTTCGCATCCCCATTCTGCTCTATCGCTTTCTTTTGCCACTAATATTTCTTCTCCCTCTCCCTCCGCAAGACTTTCCAAAAGCCCCTACATATCTTCCTGCCATCCCTCCAGCAGACCCGTCTCCATCCCCAACGCGTCCAACCTCATTTGCCAGTCCTCCTCTAGTCCCTCCTCTGTTCGTTCCTCGCTCCCCGGAGATGTTCTTGCGCCCGGTGACTCCGTTGGCGAAGGCAGTCTTCTGCAGGGCGAGGCTCTTCGTCTTGTCACTGTGGGCCCAGAATATGCCCTCTTTCGTTCGTTTGACTACAAGGAGCCGGCAAGAGAATTTGAAGTTGTGAAGCGTCTTGGTACCGGCAGCTACGCTGTCGTCTATCTTGTGCAGGAGGTGTTGTTTCGTCGTCCACCCTCCGAGGATGGTCACATGTCCACCATTGGCCAGATGGACCTGGATGGCAAGGTTTCCCGCCATGCAGAGACCGTATATGGACGTGAATATGCTATCAAGTGTCTGTCCAAAGCTAATCTTGACGAGGAAGCTTTAGTTGCGCAGATGACTGAGGTTTGTCTTTTCTTTGTTTCCTTCCTCAGTTCTTACGTTTGCCTTAGGTCACAATTCATCAGTCCCTCAAATCTCATCCTAACATTGTCACACTCCATCGAACCCTTGAAACATCCTCATTTTTACTTCTTGTCTTGGAATACGTTCCCGGCGAGGATTTGTTCTATTTCTTAGAACAAGCTCGCGACCATTATGATTCGGACTCTCAACATTCAGATGCTCATACGCCACCAACCCCCAGTCTTCTTTCAAACATGCACCCTTCTCAGTTACTTTCCCGCACACGTCTCCGTCTTATCGCATCCATGTTCTCACAAATGTGCGATGCTGTTGCAGCATGCCATGACCAGCAAGTGTTTCATCGTGACATCAAACCTGAAAACTTTATTGTGACAGATGGTTGGGTAACTTTGTCCGATGGTCGCCAGGATCGTAAAGTTATTGTAAAGCTTACGGATTTCGGCCTATCTACCACTGATATTGAGTCATCCGATATGGATTGCGGCAGTGCTCCATACATGAGCTATGGTGAGTCAAATTGTTACCGTAGAAGCCCTACTTGACACCGTAATAGAGTGCAGGAATAATGTGGCCCCTACATATCATCCTCGCGCTGCCGATGTCTGGTCATTGGGCATCGTACTTATCAACATGCTATACCATTGCAATCCCTGGACTGATACAGAACAAGCGGCTTGTTCCTCTTTTGACTCATTCTTACGCGATCCTATCAAATTCTTCGTCAAGGGTTTCCCTGGCATGACTTCGGCTGTAGCTGAATTCTTGGCTAGTCGCGTCTTTCGCATACTTGAAGGTCCAGATGATGAGTCGCAACGCATTTCTGCAAAGGAATTTGGTCTTTGGGTCAAGAATTTACCTATATTACTCGGAGGACACGGCATGCAGCGCACTGTCTCGAACAGTTCTACCCAAGGTCATCCATTACAAGTTTCAACTCCCGTATCGCATCGCCCGTCCTCCAGGCACCCCTCTGGAAATACATCTACGATCCGTACACCAGTTATCCCCGTCCGTTCCTTATCTCGTGCACCATCTCTTGGGCCTGCTTACGAGAGGGAGGAACCTTGTGAGTTATCCACTGTGCTCGATCAGGAGCCCGAAGTAGATGAGCGGCCAATACAAACGGAAGATACGGACGATGCGGCATCACGATCAACTTCTCACCAGAGGCGCAGAAGGAGAGGCATCCGTAAAGGCAAAGGCTCTTCAGCTTTAACCGGTCCCGGAGAGGACACGCTCACAACCCTTGCTGGTGTCACTCAAAATTTGGCAAGGGAACTCAGTAAGACTTCCATGGCCTCATCACGACTATCTGTTGGCACCAAGGCATCCCAGAAGACTCGTCATCCGCATGAACCTGTCTTGATGTACGCACTACCTACCCCCCTTCTCAATACACGCGCCCAGAAACAAACATCATATGCTAGCGAACCACCGCCAGCACCTGTAACCAAGAAACCTTCCAAGTGGAAATTGACGTTTGGAAAGGCTAACGCGCCTGCCCCACTAATCTCACAGGGACATACATCCCTCTCGGAAGGACCTATTCCACCCAGTTCAATTGACTTCACTAGCAATGGCTCTTCTGTCATGTCGAGTACTGCCACAAATGTGTCCAATCTTATCAACAGTCTAAGTCCTGCGACCTCGACCCAAATTGCAAAGACAGAAGATGAATCTTGGGCGCGGGGGCGGAAAGCTCGCGGCGCATTCACCGACAAGCCATCTATCCGCCCATCAACGGTACATCACTCCGATTTGGCTGCTTCCCCACCCAACGCTCGCAGTTATCGCCATCCAACTTCTAGTGCAAGTTCCACAGTATCCAGTAATTGGCGCACCTCCACGAGTACCATGTCAAGTGCAGGCACATCAACGTCCGCGTTTACTCGGTACAGCAATTCCAGTGCCCGCAGCATATCCACAGCGGCCACCAGTATATCTTCTACTAGTTGGCGCGCTAGTGTCAAAGCATCCACCTCCAATCCCAACAACTCTGCGCACGCAACATTACCCAAGAATGTGAAGGGTTAGTGGGCATTCAGGAATTGACAACACTTTATTGACGTTCGCTTTCTCTAGTCAATAGCATCCCATGGGAGTTAGACGATGTACCCCGTGGACAATATTTGAGTCCCAATGCCGACTCTCCCGCATCTCCCCCACAAAGTCGCAAACAGCGAACGAAGAAGAAACTTGATACCATCACCGAGCGTCCCGCTGGTCAGAAAATAATCGAGTATCAAAGACGGGATGCTTCGACCAGCACTACTGATCTTGGAGGCTTAGCAAGTGGAAAAGATGATAGTGAGCAAATCAGGAGAGTACAAAAGGGGCAAATCAATGCTTTGGCGAAAATGTTGTCGGCTTTACGGCGCTGAGCCAGTGCAACGTTATTCGTCGGTGGAATCCTCGTCACCTTGCAGGCAGCTTGTACGTTCATGTTCTTGATAGCGCGGATCCGACGTCTTGTCAAGTTGGTAAAGTAGATATGTGCCAGCACAGCGAATTACGGTATGCAACGATGACTGTGTCGCCCACAGTATATATGCTGGTCATTGTTTTAACATTAGTTGGAATCATCTTTTGGTGTTTCCTTTTTCCTTTTTTTCCCCTTCAACGGTGTAGATGATCTGTCCAACTGAAACCAATCCTTGCAAAAGAACTGTGCAGTTAGTTACTCATACATACGAAATCAATAGGTATTAGGATATTTAATTGTATTACCCCTGCAATGTGCATGATGTTTTACTACTAAAAACAAGAATTGAAAATTTTGAGTGTTGCAAGTCTAAGCCTCCCTCTCCCGTGATTGTTGCAGCTCTGCAAACGCCACGTTTTGCTCCACCGTGGGGCGTGGCTGCTGATGGGTAAATGATCCAAAGTCTATCAATATCGCGGACGCCTCCCCGACGGAATGTCTATTTCGGTTACGAGACAATGTCTCCGGCGAAGAAGGTCGAGATTGTACGCTGTCCATTTCAACATCACTGTCTGACGACGCACTGCTTGAATCAGCCCCTACTATCGAATATCGACCGGTACTATGCGTTCGGACGAGACTGACATAGTACTCTTGAAGAGTTTCACGCGTGCACTAGCAGAGATAAATGAGGACCAAAATTACAACAAGGTCAAATGTACTTGCTCGAGCAAGTCAAAAGAAAGGAGGGGGAACGAAAAAGGGAGAAAGGGAATGGATTAAATGATGGAAGAGAGAAAGGTTTGCTAACCATCAGTCGCCAATCGATCGCCGAGAGAAATTCTCTTTCTAGAACGTTCAGTTCTGTAACGTATATACCGCCCACCTTGGCATACAAACTGTTGGTGCAAAAGACGTCGCAGAGACCCTTGCTGGCGACTGTGATAGAGGTGATCACAAAGCGGTGGCAGGTCAAGGATGAAAGAGTGAATAATGGCATGCGAGCGCAGATACGATCGATATAACAAGGTATGACCAAAAGACAGGACTTCTGTGTAGACCGAGGTTTTAGTGACATTACTATTCCATGTATCTCGCGTCTAAACGATTCAGCACGTTTACTCACCTCGACTTTTGTATACTTTGTGATGCGCTTCAGATAGTCTAAGATGCTGATACTAGGAGCAGACCGGGAATGAAATCGTGTAAGGCTCTCTCTGATTAAGGAAAGGATAAGTAAGGCATATGCACGCCACAACTATGGTCATAACGTACGGAGACAAGGGTATCTGGTCGTTATGCGCCATTACGCGTTCGAGCATATCGGCTAAAACCAAAGCGATAATTTGACATGTTACTTCATGTTTTTGCAAGGTGAGAATACCTATTAGTTGTGCTAGATGCTCGGTGGGGACATCCTCGAATGTGGTCGGTAATTCGACCCTGTCAGAGCTCGAGGATTCCATGAATCCATTGCACAAGGCGCGGCAGATGGAAGAGTCGATTCTTGTATTATCAGATCCAAAATTAGGGGAATGGTCCTGCCCAACAGCTACAAATACCATGCCGACAGCTGTGCAGTTGCTCGTCGCCGCCCAAACCTTAATTTTCCCGCTCCCCTATTGGTCTTCGGCTAAGGCCTGCAGTACACGTCCCACCGCCATGGCCCCAAAATTCGTATGGCTCTGCTCTTTATGTCTTGAACCGTCTCTGAGAACCCTGGCTAGGACCCTTCCGAGATAAAAATTATTTACTTGCGTGCCACTGGTGGTGAGGTTGGTGCATCATCAGCACTTGCGCCTAAAATCGGCCCTCTCGGTTTGGTATGGGATCGCACTTACCGTGAAACTGTTAGGGATTGATGATCATCCCATATAGTCACCAAAGAAGGTTGGAGAAGATATTGCGAAAGCTACCTCGGCATGGAAGGGCCTACGCGTTACTGTCCAGCTTACCATTCAAAATCGGCAAGCACAAGTGGCAGTAGTGCCTTCAGCTTCCTCCCTTGTCATCCGTGCTCTCAAAGGTGCTTTGAACCTGTGAAAATACCTGGCTGCACTGGCTCACTATTATATAGAGCCACCACGCGATAGGAAGAAGGAGAAGAACATTAAACATGGTGGCAACATTCCGCTTGATGAGATTATCAACATTGCACGGACAATGAAGTCTAAATCACTGGCCAAGGAACTTTCTGGGTGTGTGAAGGAGATTTTGGGAACGGCACAGAGTATTGGTTGCACCGTAGAAGGACAGCTCCCACATGACGTTATCGATGGTATCAACTCTGGAGAGATAGAGATCCCTGCAGAGTAGGCATGTCGTCTTCTATCATTGTTTCTGAAAACATCAGCTCTTCAACGTGCGCTGAGACTAGTTTTCTCGCAAAAATTCCGCACATCTGTAATTCTATGTGTGCTTTAAAGGACCGCTTTCCTCATGCTGCCGTTCTATTGGCGCCATTCGCTGTACGACTAAGAATATATACACGATGAACGTGTGGTCACCTTCTATTATATTTTGCCGCCTTCTTATGCGCACCAGCCCCTTCTACTCGATGGCCGGCGTCAGACATACATTTTGGGAATAAAGAGCGTCAGGTATATAACCGGGCGATCATGTTCTTGGATGGAAATAGAGTTTCTCAAAACGCCCCCTCGTAGGTGGTACTTTTCAGATGAAGCATTTGACAAAGCCTATGGGACTATGCTATGCGTACAAGAACAAACACTCGTTTTGAACGTTTGCAAAAATACGTCGTCGTTGCCAGGCGCTACCGCCGTTGTTGGCGTCATGTTTGATACATTGTCGTGCATAGCTGACACCCATCCGACGAAGCGAATCGGTTGATGAGATTCAGAGTACCAGATTCTAATGTAGAAACTGCCGCAATATCATACCGGTCTGTTGTCAGCGGTTTCTATATTCGCTTGTTATTACTAGATAAGCGTTGGCTTTGGCCGCCCGCCACCTTGTTTTGAGTGAAATTACAAGAGCTTTAGTTCGCGTACTATTACAGGGAAGTGATGTACAGGCAGTGAAAAGTAATATGGAAGCAAGTGTCGTCTAAGACATCTTTCTCTTTCCTTTCTTTTTGTCACTGATATGGTCTTCTTCCGGAGAGAAAGTTAGAGAGTGATTTTCATTATTGTTGTTCCCAGGGTGTTGTGGTGGAGAAGGTTTTGGGACTCATTCTTCAACTTTTGTTGGAGTAGTTGTTGTGGGTGTTATTGGAAGGTCTGTAACTGATCTACATGTTCCTTCAACTTTTATATTACCCCATTGAGGGTGATTTCCATAATATAAACATCTCTTAGAGATTATTTAATAACTTTAGTACTGAAATGTATTGTGAGACATACCAAACTGAACTGGGCATGTATTGATCTTTAATGTAGTTGCTGACACTGATAAAAAAACAGGAAGAGATTTCTGTTGGAGGTGATGTGTCTGCTCTGAGCACATGTCCTACAGCAGGGAAATAAGGATTGGGCAAATCTGGCACTGTATCTTCATATTGAGAGTCAGCAGGATCTCCAGCTACAGGAATGAGAGTTGACACTTTGATGTATGCTTGTTGTTTTGTGAATGCAATGGGACCAATAACTAATGCAATCTTCTCATTTGGAATTGTTGTTGGAAATATACCATACAATGTATATTATCATATATATAACAAAAGCAAACACCTAAACAAAGTGTGTGGCAGCTATAACTACAGCAGCACTCATTTCAACATTTTGATGTACTTATATAAAATTCCTTAAAACAATGTGCCATAGTTTTGATGACTG